>JACBWW010000037.1:2111508-2166708 GCA_020086605.1 Lanius collurio | reverse complement strand
AAAAAGAAAAAGAAAAAGAAAAAGAAAAAGAAAAAGAAAAAGAAAAAGAAAAAGAAAAAGAAAGAAGTGGTTTTTCTTTTTTCCTGGTTTTACTGAAGAACAGAGATATTTTATATAAGACTTGGCTTTCTCTTACTGCCAAAAATGGAGAAATGAGAAATGCTGGATTCTAGACACACAGAGGAATTGGTCAAGCTTCTGTAGCAGGGCAAAAAAACCAAGCTCAGTGTTTTGTAAAAGGAATTAGAGCTGAAAGTCTGATACTGGTGATTTCTAAAATATTCCCAAGTCTGAAAAAGTAGGTGGTTTTATGATCTTGTGATGGATCTAAACTCTTGCTATTGCTTCCAGTTGATGGGATTTTAAATTCAAAGAGCACATTTTTACAAAGGAGTACATATAGCAGGAACTTAAGACACTGTCAGCCTCACCTGCTCTACCAGGTCTTGTTGCTAGAGGTTACAAAGAGGAGAAAATGCACCTGAACAGCTGCAATTGTCAACCTCCAGCCCTGGTGGCAGCCAGTCTGTCAGCCCATGAACCCAAGGTGCTGAACTGCACACACACTGCTCTGCCAAGCCCTTCTCTGCAGCCAGAGCTCCCATCAGGGAGCCTTGGCAGGCAGCTTGGGAAAGCTCTGACAGAACGTGCACGAATCCAGCTCTGCATCAAAGGTTCAGGCAAGGTCTGAAGCTCCCTGCATATTTGTGCCTTCTGAAACCATTTGGCTTTGCCTGATCTTGCTGAAGATACTGTAAGCATTTGGCTCTGGAATCAATGTCTCACAGATCCAGGCTTTAGTCTAGAATATATCTAGAAACCTAAAGATCCAAAGAGTTTTTATATTGGATAGGGGACAAGTTTTTTGCATGTGTTTGGACTGCCTGCAACTATGATGTGTTCATAATACCTGAGTTCTGAACAACACAAGGAATCCCCAGACACTGTGAGTTCTTTCTGTGCTGGAAAAGGATTCAGTGGGAAATTCTGGCTAAGGTGTTAAGCCTGAGACTCAGTAGCAGGAAAGTATTTGAGCAGATTTCCTGATTGCTAGAGCTGATTTCAAAGAGGTTTGTTCCAAACCTCTGAATGCAATGGGGATTTCTCATGCCTCTTTCTACTGGGATATATTTATTTTTCCAAAGTACATTGTTGGTTGCTGTAGGACTCTTAGAATTTCCTGTCTCATTGCTGCAATTGCTTCCAAGTGACCAATTCATTTTTCCAGACTTAGCAGCATAAAGGCTGACTCTGAATTTTGTTTGCAGGATTTCCACTTTCCTAATAAGAAATTGGGAATTGTTATCTTGCAATAAGCCATGATGAGCTCAGTCCAGTGCACATAAGATCAGTGCAGAGACTGTCACAGGCTTCTGTGAGCTTTGGGTCTGACACACAGCAAAGACAGAGTTCACTGAAGGAGCAAGAATGTACCAGTAACATCTTCCACAGGAAGTGTCCTGGAAAAACGCAGGGAAATCTGTGAGCTGGAGTTGGTTCTAGCTCTTCTCAGCAACAAGAACAGGACTGTGCTACCCCAAGAACTGGGATCAATGCTGAGGGAAGGGCTGGAGCTGAGATAAAGGACCAGCATGGAGATGCTTGGGCTTCCTGCCCCTACTGCCTCTTGGGAAGATGAAAGGTGTGATGGAAATAAATCATGCCTGAAAGAGCCTCCACCCAGGCAGCTCAACTCGTGTGTGACACATCCTGACCCTCCCTCAGGAAGAGCTGCCAGCCTGGACTGCTGCACTCAGCACAGGCAAGGGAGGCTGCAGGGCCACTGCCATTTTATCACTCTTGGCAGTCTGTTCATTTAGACAATTGCCTGTTTTGCTTAAGTTTTGGACTATAGCACTTCTTTCTGAACAAAAAGCTGCAACTTTGGGACTGGGC
Source organism: Lanius collurio (assembly GCA_020086605.1). Lineage (NCBI taxonomy): Eukaryota > Metazoa > Chordata > Aves > Passeriformes > Laniidae > Lanius > Lanius collurio. Next base: position 2,164,812 of record JACBWW010000037.1, on the reverse strand, counting down.
TGGATATTCCTGACTCAAAATATGCTTTGGCCTTTTCACAGAGCAACCAGAGAGAGCAGGATTTTAATGAAATTAGTTCATCCTGGTAAGCCTGAAGGACTTTCAGACAAAGGTGTTATGACCTGAGTGGCACTAACTGTGACCATCCCCCAAATTGCCATTTGGATGTAAGGTCTGATTTAAAGCTGAGGCTTGAAATTTTTTTGTATTTTATGTAAAATACCAAAGTAACATCCCATTGCTCTAGAAAAGACTTTAAGACAATACACGGGTGAACATCCTAAACACTAAATATGTTTCTGAATTACACTAACCTTTCAATAACAATGCAAGGACAACTTCTTATCTTGGAGTTGCTTGCAGAGACAAAGTGATCAGCATCCTCCTTAAACTCTCATTACAGCAGAGGAAATCCAGCATCCAACCAGAGACTGACATTATTTGACTTCAATCAAAAATTACCTGACTAGACTGGACTTTCACAAATTACCTGCTTTTCCCACTGTAAATGAGTTAACTGTAGTTAACCCCATGCAGGTCTTCTGGGATTTGAAATGTGCATTTGACAGTTTTTTATGTCCATCTTTAATGTAAAACCACCTCCTGAGTCCTGGCACTGAGAACGAGGAAAACAGCACAGCAGGGAGGATGGGGAGTCTTATCCACAGTGTGGTGGAAACATTCAGATGGTAGGAACAGGAGATAACAGCCAGCACCAGGAGAATAAAAAGAAAAGGAATAATGACACATGCTCAGCACATTGCCAAAGGCCTGGGGCTTGGGAAAGCTCAACCATTATGGGCACCATGGATTCATAGTGCAGATTTTGATAAGAAAAGCAATAGCTACAGAACTCAAAATACAAAAGTTGGTTACTGCTATGGCACCTGCCTTGCTGGGGAGAGCAGTGAGAGATGTTAGAAAAAATTAAGAGGAAAAATGTTTTAGCTCAGTCACAAAGAATTGCATCAGACATAACTACTGACAGGTCTACAGCTTCCTCTCTAGTGCACACAATTTCTGGAATGCACAGACAACCCTTTCATATGACAAAATTTCTTATGAAGCACTCAATTCTAATTAAACAACAATAGTTACCTACAAACAAATAATAATAAAATGTTACATAGGTCTTAGGGGTTAAATCTGTAAAACTGTGTAGCTGACACCAATTTCCAAACTCATGTGATTTCCCCAAGGACACATTTGTCTGAATCATTGCCTTCCTGAAGTAGGTTGTGCTCCTGGGCTTTTGCTCAAAAATCTCAAAGAATAGAATGGTAAATCAACTTCTGCACCCACTAGTCATGTTCAACATCTCTCACAATTGGCATAATTTAATACATTTATATTAATACATATTAAAGTAGATAGATTATTTCATAGGGATCCTCCACGGCATTTACACTTTGCCACCTCATAATCACACAGCCTGTCAAAAATCAAAGGTGGTGTTACATTAACTGTAATGTAGCACTGCACTGCTGGGTGATGCACTGCTTATCTAATCAAAACACTTTTCCTGTGTATCAGTAAGGAAAAACAGACGTGATTGAAACAATAAACTGGTTCTATGTTCCCAAGAATAACTGAAACAGTAGAATGTTATGCATAAAAGAGCAGGTGGACTGCAAGATTAAGGGGTGTTTGCAGATCTTCTGGCCAATTCAGCTCAGGCTTTCAATCATATCCCATTTTACTGCAGTTCCCACTTTATGGTATTACAGCCTTTTAAGTGCTCTTTGAATTTCAGCTCTGCTGTGCCAACCTGGAGTTTACATCCCTCTGGTACATAACACGTTCAGTTGTACCAAAACCAGGGCTGGTGGATGGTGTGATTGTCACCCTCACACCTGGGCAGAGCAGGTGAGGGTTATGCAGCAGCTTCTGCAGCTTTTTATAGGTCCAGTTCACACTCACCAGAGAACATTTCAGAGCATTTGTAGCCTTGGGGTTCAGCCCTAAAATAAACTGTTTTTTCTCATGGTGGTCCTGCATGAAGTGCCCAGCCACACTCTTAAGTGTGAAAGATATTCTAATTTCCACTACAAGGCTGTGAAAAATGAGTACAGCACACAGGCACCAAGGATTCCGAAATTCCTTTGCCACTGTTGTTCCTCTCTAAACACTTCGTCTTAAACAGATGACCTCATCTCTCTGTTTATTCAGCTGTAAAAAGGAGATAAAACTTGCCATGTAAGTCCTCATAAGGGAAAATTAAGTAATGTTTTCTAAAATACATGGAGTCCCTCACATAAAAGATTACCTAGAGACAGAATATTGTGTCAGAGGTGGGAAATGCCTTGTAAAATAGAAAAAAATAGAAAATTAAAGTACAACAATCAAAAATTAAAAATGGCATACAACAAAGCCTGAATGAGGACAAAATGGTAACAGTTTGCAGCCCTAATATTTACAAATCTAGACTTCCTAACACTAAAAGAGAAGAGGAAATCCTTTCCAATTTAGACTCTGACAAAGTATGATGAAATAATCTTCTTTTAACTCACTGTTTCTGAACTCATTAGTGCCAGAACATTTATAGACAGTAATTGCCAGCAAGCTGCTACTGCCCACACACACATCTGTGTTAGAGGAGCTGCTGAAATGATCATTTTGCTTTAAAGGCTTTTAGAGCCTGTTGTTGGAGGCTTTATAGGTATTTGCTGGAGTTACATCCAAAGCCAATGAAATATTCTATAGCAAGGGACAAACATGCTCAATTAAGAGACAGATGTTTCTCCTGAGCAGTTTGAGGTAACAAGATGTAGAATCCTGATTCCTAATGGGGCCTGTTCAGCTCCAGATTCAGACCCACATGTATGGCCCAACTACTCAGCAGATACAGCACAAATGGGCTGGTGAAGAAGATGTTACAAATATTAATATCACTGATTTATGAGGAGCCACGAAGGTGTCATACAATTTATCAACTCCTGGGATTTTGTAGCTGCACTTTGGAGTGTTCCTATGTGACTCTTCTTTTTTATGGCACTTACCTTTTAAATATTCAGTCTTAATATTGTCTTGTAAAATCTTCAGTCACAAATTTATCCCTAACCTCTACAATGTTTCCTTGAACCTTAAAGTGTTTAATTTTTTTCACTAGCTTACTTACCATTATTAGTTTTTCTGATTTCACTATAAACTGTTTCAGTCCCCTTCTGTTCAGGAGCTGGAAAATGTATTGGCACAAAATCAATTTCTTTTCTTTTCTTCCTTTTTATTTTTTCTTGTTTGTTTGTTGGTTTGGTTCTGTTTGCCTTATGAAAAGCTCCTTAAACAAACAGAACACACTGTCTTACTTTCAGAGGAAGTAGCTACAGAAGAAGCAATGTTCCTCTGGAGTCTGTGTGAAAAAGCAAGTACAATGCCCTCCCCAAACCCAGCCTGTAAGGGTCTGAGAGAAAGATACCTCCTTCCATACAAAGATGATGATGGAAATCTGCTTCTCTTTCTAAATTTTACTTCAACATTCTAATAATATTCTTCTAAATTTGAATCAATGCTGCTTTAATTTCACAGAGACATCTACCACTGGAGAATATTTTCTCTGGATGACTTTGAAGAGCTTCAATCTGTTCTAAGGATTTACAGATCCTAGCTCTGAGGAGATCTATCACTTGGAAGACTAACTACAACCCCTTTTGGCAACCAGCCTAATTAAATGTCAAGGGCACACAAAAAAATTTATATTGCTGTGCTTTGTGAAATGCCTCAGAAGAATATTTGCAGATTTCACACTGCACAGCTTCCATTTAGTGCTATCTGGGAAAGGTCTCCTTTGGGACAGAGCCTTGTCTAAAGGCCTGAAAATAGCAACAATCATTTTCTCTGTGGTCAGCATAAACTTCTGGACAGTAGGAGATTAGAACAATCTACTGGATTTACTGTATGGCTGTAGTTTAAAAATCCCTGGGCAATCAAAGTGCTCCAGAACTGTGCATTAAAAATCACTTTTTTTCACTTGCTGTAAAGGCCTGTGCTGGCAGGGTCCAGGAGTTTGCTGTTCACAGATCTCAAATATTCATTTCAGTTAAACTGAGTCTCTTAGAAAACCTCAGAATTCTACCAGTATCACCTCCAATTTCTGTGGACCTTCAACAAATCAAGAAGTTATATTTTTCTAGTGACAGTTAAATTAAAAAAAAAATAAATTGTTGTTTCCTCTCTCCAAAAAACTAGAAATAAAATTCACATTTCTGGATACAGAATCCTGTACTTAAGCTACTAAAAGACCAGAATATTTAAAGAATTCAGACATAATGATCTGCAGTCTCAGAGTTAGGACTGTTACTGTTCTGCACTGCCCTGAAGAACCTAAGTGTCTCTGGCATCATATTCTGATTTCCCAAAGCTAACTGCATTTGTTTTTTTAAATTCTGTTCAGCATCCTTTAAATGCTGCAAGCTAACACATCAGAATAGAGTTGTAAAACTGCTATTAATTTAAACAATAGCAGCTACACTTCTCCAAGTGTCTAATCACAACTTTCAAACTTGCAGCTTTGGCATGAACTTTCTTTGCAAAATAATTTGAAGATCTTGAGGCATATTTCACATGCTTACAGACTATTGCTTAAATTATCAATTCAGTTGCCAGTGAAATAAGAATTAAACTTCTTGGAATTTTCATAAAAGACAGCTCATTTTGTTTAGGACTCTTTTTTAGCAAGTTTGTCCTAAATCTACTCCTATTGACTCTGTGCAAAGATTGGATTGGAGGCATTTCGTATTTCCTTAGTTTGCTTTTTTTAATCGTACCCATTTCATTATATTGTGATAGAATGCCACTGCCCATGTTATTTCCTTTGTCAATCTTCCAAAAGTCATCTCAGCACTGAAAAAATGTGCCAGGAGAAATAACTTGAATGATTTGACATTTTGTTCCCACTAACTGTATAATGTTGCCACCCTGCAGATAACTAACCTGATATAAAAGTAAAAGGAGGAGAATGTTCTTACTCAGCTATGCTTAGCAGTTTCTCCCTTGTCACTTTAGGGATGTTGCCTGATCTTACTTTAGCCCCTGCCTTTGGTTTTGCTCAGATTAACAATAAAGGGTCTAAATTGCCATCTTTTTTCACAACTAAGCTTTAGAAAGCACTATATTTTTGTCAAGCATACAAACTTGGTAAGTATTGAATTTAATAATTCCAGAAAGATGCATTCCAGAAATGACCAGCTAGCTCAGACATGACTGGGAAAACAGGGTAAAGTGGTGTTTTCAAATGTAAGCAATTCTTTGCTGAGAAAGACAAGAAGTACATCCTTCTGCAATAATTTCAACTTGTTTTGAAGTGACATTCAATCAATCCCAATTCCCAGAAGAGACATAAAGACAAACTCTTACAGCTTAGATACTGCTGCATTTATTGCAGTAGCCTTTCACAGTACACAAAATTTGATTCTTCTGCTCTTGAGAACATTAATATTGACATTGACAATAGAGCTATGAGGAACAAATCATTAATAAGGTAAATTAATTTGAGGTTAGGCCAGAGAGATCAAAGAAATCTGGAGTTCCTCGAAAAGCAGAAGGACTCAAACTCTATGTGTAGCTGCTGGATGAGCTGTGTGTGCCCAGAGAAAAGGTAAATGTGATTTGTTTTGTCTTCATTCAGAATATAGGAGGAAGCAAAAGAGGCGTAAAAGGGATTTGGAGCAAGGTGATAATCTGAAAGGTCTGTTCCCTAGGAAGGGCTGGTCATACCCACAGACAGACATGAAAGAATATTATGACTGGAAACAAAACCTTACAATAACACCAGCATAACAGAAGTATCAGTAGCAGTCAATTGGCCAAATTCTCTCTGTGGGTGTATATGAGTATTGCAAGGGAATATTAAGAAACTTGGCTTTGCTTCTCTTTTCCCAAGAATAAATCTCATCCTGTTTTCATTGTGACAGGCAGTGCAGGGCTCAAGAAATAATAGTTTAATACAACTCCTTCTATCTAAGCAGCATCCTCAGGATGCTCTCAAAGAGGAACACATTAAATACTTGTAGTGCCATTTCCATTTCCATAACCAAAGCACTCAACAGTGTCCTGGAGCAACAAAGGAAATCAATCAGGGAACTGTTCATATTTCCATATACTCAAGCACAGTTCAGCCTTACAGAATCAGTCAGTGTTCTGTGTGCCATGCATAGGTCTGTAGCATGACACAGCATGCAATTAAAATAATCTGATCTCATTTACACACTGTAGTAAACATTATACAGTGGTTTAATGGGGTTCTGTCTACACAGCATACTCTCATCTCTTAGTCTGATAAACAGGAATAGTGTTATATATCAAGAATAGGATGAAAAGGCTATTTTTATAGATGCTGAGCTTGAACTTAACTGGGCTTTTAATTTAAATAATGCACTATCATATCTTACTATTCTACACCATTATACAGTGTAGTGCACACCCAGAAACAGTTGAAACAGTTATCAGCCCTATTCTGAAAAAGAGTACGACAACTCTGGTCCTTCAGTGCAGAATTTAGCAGAGGTGGGTAAATAGCATGGTCAAAACACAGGGGAAACTCTGTGATGATACCAGGAAGTGAAAACAGAAAGGACAGGACAACTGGCTGTTCTGGAAGAGTTTGACTGCCAAGCTTGAAGAGTGAGCACTCTTGCCCAAACATCTGTGTTACCAATTAACAATTATGTCTTTGGTCTCTGAAATGTGTCATCCTTCCTACCAGGAAGAAGGAAATTCATCCATTTCTTCCTCAGTCTGCTTCTCGTTCAGCTGAAGCAAAGATGCAAGAGCAGAGCATAAACTTCTCTCACAGAGTTTATTCACTCTCAGCTACTTGGAGCTTTTCGCAAATTTCTGGAAGGTTTAACAGCTTTCAACACAAGGCCATAATGGCATCAGAGTTCTCCAGAAAACACAGAAGTGGGCATTTGGATGGTGAATAAATTTCCATGGATGTTTCTCCTTCAAGGCTGCAGATATGTACCTCAGCCCCGCGCTCTGAGGTCTGGTTACTGCAGGGAGGAGGACAAAGTTATCTGGGCATCAATATCCTCATTTCTCTTTTTAAGGTGCCACAAAATCCAGAATGGTCTCCAGGCCTCTCCAGACTAAGAGACTAAATCAAAACTGGTCTCCCTTCTCTATCACAAGTGAATTACAACTTTGACCCTTCAACCAATTCTTTTACAAAGGAGGAAATTCCACTGGTTTCTGTTCTCTCCATTATCTTGCCCTGGGGAAACCTCAAGTGGCCCTCAATGAATTTGGTCTCTTTAAGATGGATATTTCACAGCAGACTGCCTTCAGCTCAGAGCCACAGCTCCAGCTGGGAGCCCTGCTCCCCACAGACTGCACAGAGGTGGGAATGGGAGGATCCCAGGGGAAGAAGGGCTGCAAGAACAGCAGCACAGGAGCCACAGCATCAGCCAGGTTTAGGAGCACTGCTGGCAGGAGACTGTCACACACACAAACCACAACCCTGGCATTCCCAGGTGCCAATACCAGGCAAGTGTCAGGGAGCAGCAACAGACCCAGAGTGGCTCCCAAACATAAACCATAGAGGCTGGACAGTTTATTACCTCTGTGAGGATCAAGTGTTGAGACGTCAACTTCAGTGTAATCCACCTCAGCACTCTCAAGGTCAGGTCCTGCCCCAAAAATATCAAGAAGATGTTTCTTTGTAGGACTGCACACTTCGCTTGAGCTGTGGTCCTGATCCTGCTGCCATTGAAATTAATAGACAAATTCCAATTGACTTTGATAGGTGCAGGACCAGGCCCTGCTGATGGCAGATGGGAGTTACTCTGCTAAGTTGTAAGGCCAACCCATTCCTGAGGGTCATCCCACTCCAAAGGGCAGTAGGCCAACTAAAGGCAGATTTCTGAAACTGTGGGACATGCAAATTACACCTAAAACTGTTACTTGCAATGTAACACCTGCAAAAATGGCACAACACAAAATGGAGTAGGCAATTACCACAGATTCTCCCACATCCCTGCTCCAGCTGCTCTTCCCTTTCTCTCCCTGCCATTACTTTCTCCCTGTTTTCTGTGGCTGCTATGGCAGGACACTTCTTATTCTCATTTCTGCTTTGCCAATTAGCCAAATTCAGCATTTTTCTTCTAAGTGACCTCCAAGCCCCTCAAAAACATTTGGAATGGAACCCATTTTCCTCCTCAAAACGCTTCTTTGCCACAATACCCACAGAAAACCTGGCAATGGTCAGACATCTGACTTACTAAGACCACTGGCTGGCAGGTACTGGCTACCTGAGTACAACAGACAAGAAACAGCTGTTGCCTTCTGCTGTATTTTTCCTACAGTGGAGGTGGTTTTTCTACCAGATTTCTGTAAGAGCTGGAAGGAACCACAACAGTCATTCAGAATGAAATCCTGCAGAAGTGATTTGGCAGATCACTTCATTCAGATTTCATAGCAAGTTATTTTTAGATTTAATTCTTAAATATTTCAAGATCCAAAGAAATGAAAAAAGGACAGAAAAGTAAAAGAAGCAAAAATCTGTAGAAAATCTTGGTCTTAAAAAAAAAGAATATTTGTTATATTGAACTTAATATTTTGAGTTTAAGTTGTACTTTTATACCACCCATCATTAGCTGGCCTGGGATCTAGCACAGCTAATTACACTTCATAATGGAATTGGTAAAAGGATCCTATTGTGGTAATTTTGGACATGGGGAAAAAAGGCTGGCCCTATCAAATCCTCATTACTACCATTCAAAAACATCAAGACTTTCAATTATAAAATAATTCTTAAATCTTTTGTTTAAGTATGAAATTACCTTTACTCTCATCTGCTGATTTCATGTGATTTTCATTATCTTCAATGTAACCTGATCCTAAAATATGAAAGCCAAAGTTGAGCTGACAAAATGTTTATTGTAACTAATGAAATAAATGAGTTACACAGCTGCAATTCCTACTGTCATTATCTGTATTTCTATATGACACATTCTACTTTTAGATTCCTGTCTAAGACATTCACATGGGAAGAATGTGGCTTTTTAAATATCAGCTAACAAACACCCAAGGGGCAACATTGTGCATGTCAGGTGCTCTAAGCATCATGTCCACCTGTCATTGCCAAGTGCACCAAGATCCTGCAATGAAAGGTGCCCAGGCAAGTTAACACCTCTGTACTAAGGCCACATCATAGGGCCATGTGCCACAGCTCAAATTTCCTCTCTAAAATAATTTTCTTGCAGCTGTGTCAAAAGCAGAAAGTAATTTTCTTTTACCATGATATCTCCACCTGTGATACTGTCAATTGATTGCCTGGGAGAAGTGTCTGAGCAGACTTATAAACCAATCTGTGAAGACGTGCTCATAAAAACTGTACAAAGACAAAATGATAGAAGATACCTTGGACAATGTTATTGGTATCCCTCTGTATTCCCAAAACATTGGGACCCTTCCAAACAATAACTGTGGAAGTCCAAATAAATGTTTAATTAAACAAACTTACTACCTTATAGCACTACACACTAACTTATAGCAAAACATCCTACCTGAATAGTAGTTTCCATCACTGGGCTCTCTTGTTAGTTTTTCACTTGTCAAGTTTGGAGCCAAGGCAGAACTGAAAAACAAACCAATAAAATTTGATGTAATTATCCAAAACCAGTCAATAAAACCAACAATATGATTCTGTGCAAAGATCAGTCACTGTTTATGCTGACTACCACATATTCTTAACTCTGAAACTAACGAAAATTTTGCCTTTGCTTTAGGAGAAGCACAAGGAAACTTTAAGGTTAAAAATGTTTCCTATTGCATTATTCTTCTTAAAGACCTCTGTATTTTCAATTTTATTTTGTATCTAAATGCACTCAAATACAAACCTGACATTCTTGTATTTGACTTAGCTGGCCTTTTTTTTTTTTCTATTTTTAGAGCATTTCCTCATCCTGTTGTTGTGTTAGCAGGTGGTACATGAAGCACAACTATGTATTGTCTGCAGGTGTGTGTTGTAACAAGCTATATTTGTATGAAGCAAGGCTTACAACCCTTTATACACAGAAATATTTCACCACCATCATAAAGCAGGTTTTGTGGTTTAACCCCAGATGGCAGCTAAATATCACACAGCCGCTCACTCACTCCCCTACCCTGCCATGAAGGGATGGGGAGGAGGATTGGAAAAAGATAAACCCCATGGATTCAGATAAGAATGGTTTAATATTTCAAATAAAGTTAATAATAATAATAGCAATGAAAAGGAGAGAGAGAGGAATAAGCCCCAAGGAAAACAAGGGATGCCCAGCCAGGCCCTGAGCAGCGATTGGCACCTCCCACAGTGCCAGGCTCGGCGTGGCTCTGCTGCCAGGGCTGTGCTGTGAGAGCGACCGGCACTTGCTGCTCTTCAGCAGCCCCACAACAGAAAGGTCCTCCAAGAAGTGGGACCAGGCAGCTGCTTCATGTCCTCTGTCTCCAAGGCTGCTATACTGAGAGCCCACCAGGATTCTTCTGGGTCCTTGAAATACCCACTCCTGAGATAGTCTATGCCCACAGAGCCTCTGGGCCAGTCCCAGTGGGGGCTTCTGCCACACATTCCCAGTCAGGCTGATTTCTGCCTCCAGCAGTCAGCTGTTGGAATCCCCCTCCAGAAACACACGTGTGTTCTGCCCCTTCACAGCATGATTACATCAGGGTACACTGTGTACTCATATCTGCTACAGCCTTATACTCCTGGGGGGCTGAGGTTATAGGCCATGGGATGCACACAGTCCAGAAAACAAGGTTGTCCCTCTCTTCTACGTGGCTGGAGGAAGAGCCTCTCTAGTCTTGGTCATAGGTTTATCCACCTGCTTCTTGTGAAAATGGAGTAGAATTCCTTCCCATAGGACCAGGAGTAAGATCATCCCTTCCACTCTGTCTGAGGAACTGCCCCCTGCAGACTGCAGCAGCAACTTTCCGAAGAACCCCCTTTTGTGATTATTTTTCCTTGCAATTCATGTAGGGTTGAGGTAGAATTTCCATCCCCCTTTCTCATGTTGTCTCTGTTGACCTGCAGAAATACCCAGGGTCTCCCCTGGTGTGTACCATCAATACCCTCCCAAACACCACTTACTGTTACCAGCTGAGATTCCAGACAGTGCACATCGGGGGTAGAATCTCTGTTGTTTCTGAGTTGCTCAACCAGCTTTTCCACAGCAGGGACAAGGAAGGAAGAGAGATTTTTCTGTGTACTGCTAGAGTTGGGGAGCCACTGCCTCTACCATTGGTGCCTCTTTGTCTCTCCAGACAACACTGCCAGTGAGCTGGTGTACAAGCACTCTGGTGTACAAGTTTCTGTACACATGGTTTGTGCACATTAGACTTCATCTGGATTTGTGAGGGTCCGTGTGTTGTTTGGGTTATAATAAATTATCTATCTCTAAGCATGGCTAATTCCCTCCTGTGGTGAGTATCTCTCTCCATTATTGTCCACTTGCCTGGGTTAGACAGAACATCTTCCTTGAAGGAATACTTTTCCTTGACAAGAATTGCCTCCAGAGGCCAAGCAATTTGCTTCCAATCACCTTGTCAAATCACCCTTCCCTAGAAAATGATCACAGCTGCTAGGCTTTCCCACCCTCGAATTCCACACCACCAGCCCCATTAATCCAGCATCAGAGCAGCCAGGTGTTAACGTGTTCACCAGGATGATGGCTAAAATTCTTTTGCATATCCCACAGTTCACTTAGGGATAGGGATTGAGTGGTTACTTCTTGTTCTGCCTCTTCCTCCTGCTCTTGTTATGACCCTGCTTTGTCCTTCTTTACTAAATGAGACATCTTTCCTGTCTATTTCTCTTCCTTTTTAGGGGCAACTGCTACAGACAGGGCTTGGTCTTCTAGTTCAGCTGCATCACCCACCCCTGGGGTGAGTAACCACAGTGCCTGTCATTGTAGTTTGAGTGCCCACTGTGCTTGTTGTGGGGGTTGAAGTAGCTGCAAATAATTTCTGAGCCCTAAACAAGAGCTGAACCACATTCAGCCACTTGCTGGTTCCTACCAATAGGACCATACTGGTTCCAACATCCCAAGTGTATTCAAAATTTTCCTAATTCTCAAATGCTCTGATACTCAGCCTGGAGAAGAAAGGGAGGCTGTGGGAATATATCTCTCCTCCACAGACTGGTTGTCCAAGGAATTGAGTAAAAGATGTAATTGTGAATAATTCCTAACAGGTGATGCACAGGTGATGGCAGCACTGAGACCCGACCAGGTGAGTTATAACAAAACAGTGACCTTAGCCCTGCCCCAAAGGCAACAAACACTAAAGGGTGCAATAGTGCAAGCAAGGCCTTGGACAGCACAGGTCTGAGAGCAAACAAATCAACACTGTGACCAGTGGGTATTAAACCATAAGGAATGCTTGTAATAAATTTGTTTCAACATGCACTGGTAGGATCTGTTGTTAACTTCAAGTCCCACATTGGGTGCCAAAAAGGGCTGCTGTGGTTTAACCACAGCTGGTAATTAAGCACCCTCTGTCACCCACTCTACTCCCAGTGGGACTAGGAGAAGGATTGGAAAAAGGTAAAACCCAGGTAAGAACAGCTGAGATAAGAAAAGTTTAATGATTGAAATAAAGTAAAATATATTATTATTATTAGTAGTAATAATAATAATAGTAGTAGAAGGAGAGAAAGAGAGAGGAATAAAACTCAAGAAAAACAAATGATATTCAATACAATTGCTCAGCATCTGCTGACCCATGTCCAGCCCAGCCCTGAGCACTGACCAGTTCCTCCCAGAAAATCCCCTCCCCACCCCAGTTTCTATACTGAGCATAACATTCTGTGGTGTGGAAGATCCCTTTGGCCAGTTTGGGTCAAGTGTCATGGCCATGATCCTGCCTGGCTTCTGGTGCCCCTGCTCACTGGCAGAGCATGGGAAACTGAAAAGTTCCTTGACTTAGTGTAAGCACTACCTAACAACTAAAACAACAGTGTTATCAACATTATTCTCACACTAAATGCAAACTGTACCAGCTATTAAGAAGAAAATTAACTCTATCCCAGCCGAAACTCAGACAGGAAGGCATCTTACCCAGACATCTCCATGGATGGTCCTTTAGCTTGACAGAGAAAAACAAAAACACCTATTAATAGGTTGCACACGTAAAGAATTTAAAAGTAAAAATGAAAACAAAAATAGAGTGATTGTCTACTCATGTCAGAATAATTTCTCCTGGCTATCACAAAATTAACTACTTCATGTTTTATATCCTTTTTATCTCCCAGGTCCCTTAAATCTCTCTTTCCCAGAGAACCCTAGATCCCAAACCCCAGATTTTAACCTTGCCAATTTAAGCAATCTGGGACATCCAAACGCTCCAAATTTTCCCAAATAATTTGCCATGTACTGCATATCGCAGGATAAATCAGATTTACTTATCTTCTGAAAGAACAAGATCAGAAAAAATACCTTAATGATAAAAGAGAAATCCCTAAATGAAATTGTACTACAGAGTGGAAGGAAAAGACCTAATCCCACAAGCTAATAATCTAAATTTGCTTCATGAGGACCAGAGAAGTAGCTGAATTATACCTGAGTTGGGACCCCAAATCAAATTGTTATAGCTCTATAAGGCATCAGAAACCTCCTCAAGCCCTGTCTGCATCTGCATTGCCTGGGGCTGAATTTCACACCTAGGACTGCATGGGAAGAGTGTAATTATGGCCTGTATTTGATATCCTTTTTGTTTCCCTATACTCATATGAATATTTGCCCAGTACTGTGTTCTGCCCAATATGCTTGGAAAGCTTCAGCACATTTGCAGCTTCATTTGGGTCACATGGCATTTTTAAGTAGATTCTTTTAATTGTGTTTAGTCATCTCTGAAGCCTCACCCCCATAAGCCTTTTGTGCTGAGACAAATGCAACTGTAGTATTTTTGTCCCCAAGGAGAAGGGAACCATTCATTACCCTTTTTCTTCTTACGCAAAAACCACCATAAAGCCACGGCTCCTGCTCCTGCAATGGCTGTGAGGACAAATGCAGCAATGACTCCTTTCTGCCAAACTGCCAAGATGACTGCAAAAAAAAAACATGTTTAAGAGAGTAGTTACAGTGATAGGTCAAGACTACCAAATCCTGCAGTTCCCAACCTTTCATTTTACTACAAATCAATCTTCTTACACACTGGGGAAGAACTTGGAGGAGACTTGTGTGCCAAATTCTCTAGTCAGCCTCTTCTTTGTGACCAAAAGCTCAGTACATCAACAGCTTGGTTTTAGTTTGCACCTGGCTCCCTCGGCTTTTGGGCATCCCTTAAATTTTTCTATGTAAGCTGGACAATCTCCATTTATAAAGACATCTCTCAGTTTAACTTCTGACAATGGTGGAAGAAAAACAAGTAAGGGAGTTATACTTAGGAAGATGTCAGATCAGACGCCCTCACCTATCATGGTGACATAGCAGGCAGCTTATCAATAATGAGCTCACCACTGATGGTTATGGGATGGCTCCTCACGTCCACGCTGGCTCGGTTCGAAGCCATGCAATAATAGGTCCCCGTGTCCTTCCTCTTCATTGTTTTCTTGTGCCATATGGTTCTGTCTGAATATTCCCTTACTTCATGTAGAAGAACTTCATGATCAGTTTTTTTAAAAAACTTGAAGTGTATTGGCCAAGATCCTTCTTTCACAGAGCAGAGAAAAGCAGTATCACTGCCAACTTCTACTTCTCCATATGGAACACTGCCCAAACTGGCATCCCTGATTGGTACTACAGAGGAAGGCGTAAAGAAAACAAATATTAGCACTTAGAAACAACTTTGATGACAAAAAATTATATTGTAGAAATGCTTGCTTTAATGCTTTGTTAAACAGAGACTGAATGCACAGTATTAATCTTTCTGAACAGTCTCTGCCAGACAGCATCCTCTAGTAAATATTTTTATACACCCAGAAATAGAGAGGGCACGATAAAGAAACCAAGCAGGCACAGGAAGAAATTATATCCATTCCACAGAGGTCAGTCAGTCTCTTTCCTTAAAGTCCTTTGGATGCCCCTATGGCCCCAGTCTACAAATTATTTAATTCTCAGAAAAAATACACTCAGCAGTTCCATTGTGTAAATAATTGTGGTGCAATTTATGTAGTTTTGCTTTCATAGTTATGTAGAGTTATGCTGTTTTATGCTAACTGTGTGGTAACTGTATTCTTGTAACTTTTAATATACAATAGAGGGTGTCAGGAGACAATGGATCGAGTTCTCTGAAGGCATAAGAAAATCCCAAATTTCAGTGGTTACAGAGTCTAGCAAACACAAGGAGAGAAGTTCGTTTGCATTTGAGCAAGTTGTAAGAATATGCATAGCCAAACCATAATATTTAAGTCTGCTAGTTTAAAAATGAAGCATATTAGCAGATACAGAACTAGCCCAGGAACAGATGAGCTTCAGCCTTTGTAATTACAGGGGGAGAAAATGGACACACATTGTGTGATGCAAGAGATGTAGAATGTCAGCAGCTTTGTAAAATGTTTGGGATATGAAGCATGTTTTGCTAAAGTTCCTAATGAAAATTTCTCTGGAAATCTTATAAATGAGTTTGAGGCAGGGCTATGGATAACACAAGGCAGATGTAAAGAAGGAATCATTAAGGCAACACTGGCACAGAAGCAGAGGAAGGAAACCAGATTTGATATGAAAAGATGTCAGTCATGAAAGACGTATTTGTATTAGGAAGCAGATTTAGATATAAGACATGGGTGAGCCCCTGACAGAGAGAATTGCTTTGGAAAATGTAAGTCCTTCTTCAGATCTGCTAGAGACAGAAAGGACAGAATACAGAGGATTCGAAGTCACCACCTCACTAGTGGTGGACTGTGGAAGACTGAGTCACCAGGCTCCAAACATGACCTTCTCTTCAGAGATTCTAAACAGTGTCACAATATATCCTGAACCACAGCTCTAACAGCTGGGATACACCAGTTCCAGCAAAGAAATACCCACTCGTTAATGAACTAAGATTATGCTTTGTGTTTGTTTGTTTATTTGTACCTTGTTATTTCAAAAGACCTTGACTTTAAATCTCCCTGGATAAAATTCTGAAGAGTTTTATCATTCAGTTTCTCTCTAGTGTTATCAAACAGTGGAACTGATGAATTTAAGGTGAGTCCTAAAGTGCTGTAGTCTGGGGGAGTGCAAATATTGTATTAAAAGCCCTGTTTGGGACCTCAGCAAGTGGAGAGTGTGCAATAATCCAACTGATTTAGAAGAAATGCAATAATTCCGGATGTATCTGTTCTAGTCTTACACAACTCAGTGTCAAAAATCAGAAGGAAAACTGCCTATTAACCACAAGTTTATCTTACTAATATCAACACAATTTGAGTTCAAACCAGGATGCAAAACTGAAAACTCCTTGGTAGAGAGAAAGCACCTCTTCTTTATCAAACATCAAGAATAGACTTCTGCACTGGTCCTGGACCATGGTGCTGTGATAGGCAACAATTTTAAGTCAAGTGAGCAAAAACTTGTAAACATTTCACATCCATTTTGCTTAGTCCACCATTTACTGCCACTGTTTCAAACCTCTAAATATGACATTAGACAAGAAGAAGAATTAAACAGACTTACCTATCACTGTGACATTTAGAATATTGCTAGTTTTTGCACCACTGGAGTGATTGTTTCTAGCATCACATTTGTACCCTCCATTGTCATTTAGTCCAATATCTTCATCCAAGAACACGGCATATGTGTCATTAGTCACATTTTTCTTAACTTCATCCCCTTTGTAGAATGTGAATGTTATTGGTGGTGTCCCCATCACTGAATGACAGATTAATTGTAGAGGCTTCCCTAACACCACCTCCGGTGAACCACTCACAACGGAAAGAGTTGGCTTGGAGACTGGAGCTAAAAGGTGAAAAAAAAATAAATTTGCAAATGACACTGCATAAGGCCAAAATACACAATATTATTTTGTAGAAAACTTATAAATATACAGTATTTAGCTGGTTTGCACACAGTCTGTACTGGGAAGTTCTTCCTCATTGATAGAATGGAAACAGGGAGACTTGAACAAATCAATAGAAGAGATAATAGAATATATTTGAAGTAGCATATACAGGGAGAACATGAAGCAAAACAAGAAAAGAATCAGTGACACAACTGTGGATCATCCAAACTCCAGAACTAGTTCTGACCCAAGGAGCAGGTCTGTTCCATGAGAGGGATGGCACAGCTCCTCCTCGGGGCCCTGCTTCAGCAGCACAGTGAGTCACAACCCAGTTCATGCCTCTGACAGACTGGGGAACCACTGTGCCTTTTCCATGAGAGGGAAGGAAACTGCAGTAGCCATAATTAGTGTGCTGGTGAGGGGCTGTGTTGATAGCAATGAACCCTTGGCTTTTCTAGAGCAGAGCCAACCAGATGATCTCTGGCTCTCCTGGCTTTCTTCCTGGATGGTCAGGGGGAGGGATTCAATGCAGACACTGACAAAGCTTCAGATCAAAGTGAATGTTTTTCAGAACATTCCTGGCTCCTGCAAATGGTAATGAATGGGAGTTTATCTGGTCCCTAGCAGAACCAAGGGAGCAGCAGGAAGCCATGCCAACTCCCTTCTCCAAGGGCCAGCCCTGGAAAGTCTGACTTGATTAGATCACAGGACACCAAATCCTCTGCAGCTAAAGCACATCTCACAGAAATGCATGTGGTAAGAACTAATAGACACCCTGCTAGTTCATGGACTAGAGACTGATTCTGTAAACAGATATCCTTATTTATAAGCTTCTGGTTTAAATCCTCTCCCCACCCTGGTGGGTTCTAAGCCTCTGCATCAACTCACCATAAACATTTATCCTTACAGGTTTGCTCTCCTTGACTATTCCTTTTACTTCAGCTTTGCAGGTGTAAGATCCAGTATCATTCACATTAACTCTCATTGCTAAGACTCTAGAATTTTTCAACAGGATGTCTGCACGGGAAGTTTTCCGTACTATAGAGTAGTTGGCTCTCTGAAAACCATTAATGCTGCAACTCAAAATTAAATCTTTACTTTCATCCAGCTTAGTCATAGAAGCAGACAACGTTGGCTTGGGAAATAATTCTGCAAGATAAAAAGAGAACTAATTCATTCAAAGTGAGCCTGGAAGAATATTACTACTTATCTCAAAGTATACAGGATGAGGAATATACTGATAGTTTACAATTTGGGAACAAAACAATCATGTTATTTTAATATTATTGTATTTTCAGGGAAAACAGAAACTTAGCAATTGAAACAACTTTTCACAGGTTGTTTGAGGATATTATTTTAGTTGGGAAGTATAGGTGGGCAAAAATCAGAAACTAAAATCTGACTAGCCTTTAACTTACAGAAAATTTACACTTGGATCTGGAGGTTACACTTGGATCTTGAGTTCTGCCAAATTTAAATTTAAATATTAATATTTTGAGTAACATCTAAGATGAACAGAGGTTGTACCTGACACAAAGACATTCAGTTTGGTGGTTTTAGACACCGCTCCTTGCTCCACCTTACACAGGTATTCACCACTGTCCTCTTGAGTAGCTACTGTAGAGTATTTCAAAAATTTCTTATCTCGTACACTGTTCAGTATTGTTCTGTTTTTCTGGAGGATGATTTCAATGTCACGCATTTGAGCTACCACAGTTGAGCATTCAAATTCTATTTGGTCTCCTTCTGTAACATTACTGGAGGGCCCAGTGATCAGAGTGGGCTTTATAAATGGTTCTGGAAGAGAATACATATAAACATAGATAGATACACATATATGACCCAATTTTTATCTATAGCAAGCAAAGAAATGGAAAAACAAAAGTTAAGCAACTTACCCTTGACTGTAACAAGTGTTTTGTTGCTGTGTTGGGAGCTTTCCAATCCAGATCTCACTTGTCTCTTGGCAAAGCAATCAAATTGTAAAATATTATCTCCTTCTTCAATGTAATATTCCACTTCAGAAAAATTTTGGTTTTGTTCAGATACACGTTTTTCTTTAGGTGTTGAATTTGTCTTTATCTTCCGGAAAAAGAACTCTAAAGGAGGTACTTCTTCTGGCAGCTCACAACGTAATTTCACAACTTCACCCTCTAAAACTTCTTTTTTGTCAGCAGTCAGGATTGGCTTGGTCATTCCTTACAACAGACAACAAGAAAAGAAATAGAACATTGCATAGTCCTGAAATAAACACTATCTCTGATGACTGTGGGAATGATTTACATTAATTAACAGATGTAAATAGTTTGCAAGAACCAAAAGATGACCCAGTAACTACATAATGCTGACAAACTCTTTCCAAGTTTCTTTTCCAAGGGGAAAAATGTCACCTGCAGTCAAGAACATGTCTAGAAAGTGTATGGATGGGGATGGCCCCTGTTCTCGTAAGAGATGAAAGAAGAAGACCGATACAACATTGTCTACAAAAGCAATCCGTGGCTGATGATGGCTTTGACAATGGCTCTCACACCCTGAGCATCTCTGTACATTATTTCCAGCATTTCCAGGAATCTATCCATCCCTTATCACAGTTATTGGGGTGGGCACAACTTTCACAAATACCTTCTCTAGCCTAGGGAACAGAGGTTCAGGACAGGGGGGTGGTGGCACAGACTGTGTTCCTTACTGTGACTGATCTGTCCTGGAGCCTGGGGGTCCTGAGCTCTTTTCTGTGCCTTCACATGGGGGGTCAGTACCAAACTCTCATCAAATACTGTGATGTCAACAGATAAAACACACTTTGCAAGATACCCTGTTTAACACTGACTATTATTCCTTCCCTGTAAGGCTGTTCTCTCTTTGTATCTTATCTTACCTGACAGAACACTCACCTGCTACCCACACGTAGATGGAGTCACTGTAACGAAACTTCCCATCTGCTTTCACATTACATTGATAATCTCCTGTATCTGAAGATTTGGCCACAGGTATTTCATACCGTGCATCTTCCTTGTCTGATACGGTCATAAACACAGGCTTTCTATCCTTAAAAATTGTAAAATTATGCATCAGCTGGAAATCAGTATTTTTGCTAATATCAGCATGGCAGATGATTGACATTGGAGCTCCATTCTTCACTTTGACAGATGGCTGAACCCTGATTTCAACTCTGTTGAAAGTAAATACTTGAGAGAAAATAAAATAAAAAGTTACATTTATTTTAAATTAGTCCAACATAACATGGTTATCTCAAGCTTCTACATTTAAATTACAAAAATTAATTTAAAAATTCATATTTCATTTGATAGGAATATTGTAATTTAAATTGATAAATACTTCTGGAAATAAAGTTCATAGTATTTATATATATACATATGTATATGTGTATAGAAATGTATGTGCATAGAAATATGCTGTGTTTAAAACGACAGCAAAGATAAATACTTTGTAACTTAAATGTTATAACTATTAGAATCCTGGTATAATTAATATTTATATTCTCACATCTAGAGGAACAAGTATAAGAAAGATATATTAGTTCATTCACTTTCTCTTCCTTTAGAATTTACACTGTTGGGTTATGCTCATTCTGGTCAGGATTCGTATTAGAAATTGCTATGTGAATAGAAAAGCTTTCCTGCATCTAAAGAAGTCCCTTGTTCTGTGCTCTTACCAGCTATTTATAATGTGTCCTTGCTAGAGAGAGTTTGGGGCATAAAATCAGTGAAAAAGCTGTGAACTTCTCTGTATGTGAATAGACCACATGACAACGAGAAGCAAACATTTCTCCTGGGTGATGGAAAAAAGGAAGCATTCAGAATGAACGTGCTGGTAGCCAGCAGGATGATAACATAAAAAGTAAACGTGGTCCCTTCAGAACACAATTTCTGAACTCTGTTCAGACATGATCAATTATTTTGCAAGACCAGAAGACAGTGCCCTTAACTTATATTCTATAATTTTATCCTTCATCCTTCCCTGTGGGCATGAGAGGGATTTTTATATACCAAAACAAAATGCTAATTTTGTTTCCCACCTCTTTTATGGCTCACTAAAGCAAATTACTCTAGGAAAGATTTCATCAAAGCTTTTATTGAGGTATAAGCAGCACATCTCTGATTTAAACTCTATACCAAGAAAAACTACCAAGTAAAATGGTTTTTGGTTTTTTTTTTATGTAGCCAGATTTCATACTGAGCTATTGTACAGCAATTCCAAATAAACTCTGTTATAAATGCATACCAACAACCGAGGAATTAGTTACATTAGTTACATTAAATTTGTATATAAAAACCCCCAACAAAACAACAATAATCTACCATTCCCTACCTTTCCGCTGAGCGTAAAGTTCTGAACCTGGAAAAAAAAAAAGAGAAGAAATGTCATTTTCAAAGCTTGAGAGACAGTAATGCAAAACTGTAAAAAGCTTCAACAAACTCCAGACAAACCAAAAACACCTGTACCCACCCAGAGATTTAGTTATCAAACTTACACTGCAAGAAAATCGCCAGAAGAGCAAGATACATCTCGTTCCTGAAGAACAGACACTTAATTCCAAAATTAAACAATATTCATTATCAGAGGTGATGCCTCCAGGTACCAAAACTACGTTATGCTTTTATCCCTTGTTGTTTTATGGAAACTGATAAAAATTTGCCATTAAAATTTGTAAGTTTTCCCAGATCTTCAGCAGAAACTGGCTGGATCAAGTAATCGTTCCCATTACTGGAAACTGGAAATGGCAAACAATGAGAATGTATCTGCTGCTCCCAGGCAGATTACTGGTCAGGAAGTGACTGGACTTTTCCTGAGGGCGCCACCAAATGCATTTGCTTTGTTTAATTTCTTAAGGTGTATTAAAAAAACAAGAAGTTCCAATGACATTATCCTGCAGTTCCTGTCAATATGGGTATTTTTAAGTCACAATTAACCATTTAGGAACACAAATTACCTTTGCTACTTGACCTTAGCAGATACTTGAGCAAATATTTCCCTTCATCCAAACAGTGAACACTTTCAGAGAAAAGATGTATATAATTACTCATTTTCCCCCTTTATTTCTAGGTCTCCCATTTTGCTAGGGCAAAGAACTGTAGCTTTACTTTAGGTTGCACAATAAATTCAAATTATCTCAGAAACCAGAGATACTGTTGTGTGAGACTAGAACATTGATGGGTGGATCTCTCATACTACCATCATATACCAAAACCAGGGATCTACACCGGATTTTATTTTGTGCAGCTGGGACAGTGCAAAGGAGACACAATCACAAACCCCTCAGAAAAAGAATCCGATGGAGTTTCAATTCTCAGCAGAAATCTGCAGCAGCACTGGCATAATCTGAAATAGAGAACACTTCTCAGTTGTCCAGGATATTCCTCTCAGTATATTAGCCCACTTTTAAGTCAGACTTAAGCCATTCCCTCCAGCCCTAACACTGATGGGAGCCTTCAGGCCTGACAAAATGAGTTCAAATCAAGCCCTTCAGAAAGTATTTCTCAAGTTCTGTGACCCAAAATTCCCCAAGTCGAGATTAAGTTATGCTTGTAAACTGAGTGCTCAGCTCTTAATCCTTTTGTTCTTTCCCCTGTGGACAGAGTCAATGCTTTCCTTTAATTCCAGCAACATTTTCCAGGCTTGTTAAAACACTGCATAAAACAATACAAAAATACTTTTCACAGAAGTCCATAAATGAGACAGACAGTTCTCATAAGCTTCACTGTTCATATGAAATCCCTTTCTTTCCTCCTGGGGTGAATCAAAGCTGTAATTTTTCCCCAAACCCAGAATTTAAAAGCTGTAAGTCTACTTCAATGATTGTATTACACACATGAGCACGGAATTCTGCAAAAGGAAACAGAAGGAAAACACTCATCATTTAACAATGTATTGGCTGCATGAACAAGGCCTCTCTGGCTCTTTCAGAGAATGGCAAAATAGTCACAGCAATTAAGACCAAGCTGTTAACCAGCAATAACGTTTGTCCTGCTCAGTCCAGGCTGTTTGAAACACACCACCAACAAAAGACTGGTGGCTTGGCCAGCTGCCAACAGTGGTCCCCAGAGAAAGGTAAAGGAAAAGAGAACGAGGACATGTGGTAGGTGGAGAACAAAGGTAGATCAACTTTTGCTATTGGTAACAAAAAAATAGGAAGGAAGGAGATTTTCCCCTTCCCCCTTTCCCCGTGAAAGAATTCAGCAGGACATAAAAAGCTCAGCAAAACCACATCAGTCTTTCCCACAGGGGGACAAAGGTTCCCCTGAGCCCCAGTGAGGGAAGGAGAGTGATGGTGGGCCAGTATCCTTCAGAGAGGGCCAGCAGGGCTCAGGTCAGAGCTAGGCTAGTTTCAGACTCAGGGGGAAAGGCCAGCCTTAGCTCAGGATTAAGGGTTAATGGCACCTCATGTCACTCCCAAGTGAAGTCCATTCCACAAGATTCTACAGACTGATTAAACTGTAATATTCCTGACAAACCTCAACATTGTCGTGGAGAGGAAAAACAAGCTGCTATTGACCAAAACCCAATAATTAAATTCTACTGCAGGAATTTAGGCCAAAATAACATGAAACTTAAGAGAAAAACATTTCAAACACACATCATCTTAAGACCATCTTCCATGGTTAAACTGGAAACCACACTGACCTAAAGGATGCAACTTAAAGTACCTGCACCAGTAATGCCACTGCATATTTTCCTAACAGCCATTTTATTGTAATGTCTCAAGATACATATTTCTGAATTACATAAAATCAAATTTCTTCTAATATACATCATATAAAGAATTCTGTTCAATCTGTATTATATCTGTGGGAAAAGCAGGGCTGACCTCAGAAATGCAACACACCTTTGAAGCAGCCAGAATAGCTGTTATAATCTAACTGAATGCCCTCTGAAACCCATGGTAATCATCACATTTAATACACTGCCAATGAATTGGACCCTTACATGCTAAACCTCACCTGGGAATTCACAATCCCTGTTTCTACTGGCTGGATCCTCTGCTACTTGCTCACACGTGACATTTCCTAAAAGCCACCAGCACTGGCAACTGAACAGAGCTTTGCTGAAATGAGAGGCAAAGTCTATTTCCCTCAGGGAAAAATGCTGAATAAGATTTTCAAATCTTTCCCTCTGCAAACAGAGTGTTTTCAGCCAGTCTTTTATGACAGGAAAGGGAGCTCAGAGCTCCCAGCACATTCCAGTTGTTTGTTTTCATGTGGTCTCAGCAAAGAGCAGCCGCAGTGCTGACCTCCAGCACAGACATCTCACATCCTCACACCCCAATTCCAGCCAATCTTCTGGGGCCCTTAAACTCCTTCTCCTGGTCCCAAATGCCCATTCCTGATGGCAGTTTCACTTTCTCCAGAAAAGATCAAGGCTTCATGTATGTTGCCTTCAAGTTCTATCTCACTGATTTAGCGATAAAACATTTTTGTGCTCAGAAATCTTGTCCCTGATTATGGAGGTTCCACATAATTTCCTTTGTAAATTCACTGATTTTAAATACAGTTAATTGCTATAGATGTGTATCTAAGGATTTTTAGGATTTTAAGGATTTTTCTAACTTTTATTTTAAAATTTTTAAAAATTCAGAAATCTGTGGCTATCTATACTGAAGTCAACACAAGTTTTCCAGTAACTAAATGAAGGACAGAAAAGCAGCTCTGATTTCTAATACCATTATTTCTGACACATAAGGGTTTTGATTTCTTACAACTGTGAACTGTTTTACTTACTTAAGAATTCTTGTTTCAGTATACTCACAGATAATAGAACTATAACAAACACTGCTGTTTTTACAAGTCTAGACAAATCCCTGGTGAGCTGGGAGTGAAAAGAGCTCTTTCTACAGACATTTTCAGGGCATATTGTCTTCTCTTGAAAGTGGGATATTTGCATCAATTATTTTTGTTTTAAAAGCATCTCTATATACCTCCCTAGAGAAGAATAAAAAATTAATTTTTCTCTGCGGATTTGAATATTTTCAAGAACATTAAATAAATTAACACTGCCCTTTTTTGAGGAGTCTGGAAGATCTACAATTTACAACTTAAAGAAACTAGATTTTCCAATTTGTCTGGGTATAAATTACATTTCACAATGGCACCATCTGCTGGGAGATGAGCATGGCAGTGAAGCACACTGGGCTTCCCTCACTGCTCCCTTTCACAATTAAACGAAGGATGACTGATATTCAACACCTCCTCCAAACAGCAACATAAATTAAACCTGGAAAAGTAACTAAAGGAACCAGAAGGCTGAAAATGACAGAATATCACTGAGGCTTTCAGCCTGGCATTTTTACATTTAATACAACAGGAGCTAATTATTACTATTTGGGTTTACACTTCCTTACTAATACAGTGCAACACTGAAAAGAGCACTAGAAATCTGTCTTGACTTATATTTCAGGTAGGAACCAGAAAAAAGTTTAAATCACATCTATGAATAAGCTGAGTGATTAAGCTAACAGAGTACTCTATATTGCATTCTTACAACCATACCTGAAAACATTTGTCTGGAACACTTTTCATGCATGATGTTTGAATTTATCCCAAGAGAAATGCATTAGTAACCACAGTTTTTGGAGTATCATCACATTTTTTCTTTCTTTCTCCATTGTTGGGAGATGATTCAGAGGACAGATATACCATTTTAAAATATTTCATCTTTGGGGGATTTGGGAGGTGCTAGGTTAATCAAATTGGGTACTCAAAAGTTCCTTTCACCTGCTGACATGTTCTTTGCAATCTGCAAGCAATTGAAAACTATTGTCAAAATTCTCATTCATAACCTGCAAGAAATTTAAAGCTACCTTAAATATGCATAGAGAAGAGATCTATGTAAGATCTTCTCTTACTTGTCCTCCAGGAAAACAATTCTCCCACAATCAAACTCCATATACTTGAAGTAAACAGCAGACTTGCCCCCACAGCCCTTGTGAGTAGGAGTGTGAAAATCCAGCATTCAGTGACTTGCCCATATCAGTAAAACCTTTTTGCACAGACAAAACAGAAGCCATGATTTAATTCATCACTAGACATAATTGTCAGTACATGGGATTTCTGGCAAACCTTCTGCAGACATCCACTGCCAGAACACAGGACCTCTCAGAAACTGGGACTGGGAATAACTATATATAATAATTCTTGTAATTCTGCTGAAACACACAAATTTTCTTGGAGGCCTATGACAGAACAGACACAGTGTGAAGCCATCAGAGCCTTACTACAGAACACTTTCACACTATTTTAATCTTCAAGTTAAAGAACTGAACTTGTGAATGAGAGCTCAGTTTGGCTTACTCCCTTCCACCTGCTCACTTGAGGCAAAATATTGTCACAGCACCAAGTGATACATATTTCCCTTTCTGACTTTTTAACTTGTTTTGGCTGGATGACTTCTGTTCTGTTCTGCAATGTTCTGCTCATTATTCTTTGTCAAAATTTATTCAGCTCTCCTTATGTGTACAACCACATTAATTCCAGGCAGGAAGTTTGCAAATATAATAAAAAGGGAACTCCAAGCTCACACAGTATCTTACTGCTGCTATAAAACTCCATGTACATATGCTGAAAAAACCAACATCCTCTTAGTCCAAAGGCAATAGCCAGCTCTGCCTGAAAAACAATCCACATGGAAGCAAACTTCTCACTTCCAAACAGAAACCAGGGGTTTGGACCAGCACTTGTCTTCCCTGGACACACAGGCTGTGCATCCTGAGGCTGCACACCATTAAAGCTGCTGTACATGAGAGATTCTGGTAACAGCTAAACTTTTATTTTTTAGAAGGTATGGCCAAATTCACAGCTCATTCTCTGTGTAACTATTCCCCTTTACCCACAGAACAAGGCCTCTCTGGCTCTTTTACAGAACGGAGTAGCTTCTTAGAAAAAGCATTGGGTTGCAGGCGAGCACCACCAGCCAGGGCTCCTGAGGGCTGTTGTGAGGGTTTCTGACAAGAGCAGGCTCCCACAACAGCCAAATGTAGAAACACCCCATCCTCCCCCCAGCAGCTGCACTTTCACACCAGCTTCCTGACAGCTGGGAAAAGATGTTCCGCTCTTGCGGTTTGCTGACAGCATTTCCACATCAGAAACATTTCTGAGGGGAGGGTGGAGATAGTCCTAAAAGAAATTTAAAAAGTAAACAAACCCAAAGAAGTAAACCTCCACCAAAATTTAAAAAAAAAAAAAAAAAAAAAGGAAGGAAATGCACACAAAGTTCTGTAAGGAAATTTTGCAATGCTGCAACAGCCAAGGATTTGGCAGGGGTTTTGTGTAAGCCAGGGAAGGACTGCAGGGCTTTGCCTTGTTGCCTTCAGAAAGTGGAAAGAAAGAAGTAAGAAACAAGACAAGGATCACTATTAAGTTGTCTTCTGTGTAAGCAATTGTACAACAGGGCCTGGAGTCCTGCAGAAGGCATTGCCCATGCATACCCAATGATTACATCTACTT
Source organism: Lanius collurio (assembly GCA_020086605.1). Classification (NCBI taxonomy): domain Eukaryota; kingdom Metazoa; phylum Chordata; class Aves; order Passeriformes; family Laniidae; genus Lanius; species Lanius collurio. The sequence goes on along the minus strand of JACBWW010000037.1, from coordinate 2,137,462 downwards.
TGCCCAGAGTAAAGAACATTATGTAGCTTTGCATTACTGATTACTTCATCAAAGTAGTAATCAAGTTTTTTTCTGCAGTAGCATTGAACTCAAGTTCTTTATGAGAGTTGTACTTTCCAGTATAAGATCTCTCTTCCTCACAGCTTAATATTTGAAGCTCAACCAAAATATTTTCTGAACTAGCTGGTTAGCTACAAATACTTATTAGTATCTTAAAACTTCTATAGTTCTGATATTTTTTGACTCTTTTTTAAAGTTATACTGCTGCTAAAAACCCACCCAGTACCATGTACTTCCTTAGTCTCAGCTATATCATCACTTGCACTACCTCTAGCAAATCTGTGTCTCTTTGATAGGGATCAGTGATCTCATTCATTCCCTTACAAGAACAATGCTAGAAAAACTACCCAAAAGGAGGAAGGTGGGGGTTGTTCTCTCCTCCCAAGTAACAAATTACAGGACAAGAGGAATCAGCCTCAAGTTGCACTGGAAGAGGTTCAGATCAGATTTTAGTAAAAATTTCTTAATGGAAAAGTTTGTCAGACATTGGCACAGGTTGCCCTGGGAAGTGGTGGAGTCACCAGGAGGGATATAAAGACGTACAGATGTGGCACCAAGGGACATGGTTTAGTGGTGGAGCTGGCAGTGCTGGGGGAATGGTTGGACTCCATGCTTTTAGAGGTCTTTTCCACCCTCAGTGATTCCCTGGTCCTGCAGTGCATGGCAGGAGGGCTCTACCACACAAGGGGGAAACGGCTGCTCACGTCAGCCATGCCCTAGGACAACTGTACACAACATTTACCTGTACCCCAAACTGCTGCCCCACACTCCACTGCTCCTCTCTCTGACCACTACTCTGCCTGCCACAGGCTAAACATACATGGGATATGACAAAATTCATTACAGAAATATGAGTAAAGATCAGCACTGATCAGCACAGTTTCTGTATTTAGAACTTCCTCAAGTCCTAAAGCCACTCCTCCACCTTCAAAAGGAAGATCTCTGTCATGTAACTCCACCAGCTCTCTCGCTCAGTATCTAGAAAATGTTTTTTCTCACAGTTCTGCTGTTTTCCTGCCGTAAGCCAAGGATACTTTTCTTTCATATTAAAAATCTTTCTAAACCAAACCCATTGTTTTTTGTCTGAAAGCTTTTATTTCTCTTCTTTTAGCTCAAATGTCTCAGCAGATACAGAAAACTACTGCAAATGGCAAAGGTAAGTTTTCTTTTGTTGATTTTGTGGCAAGTGCTGAGATTGAGTGCTATCAAAAAAAATGGGGGATGGATTTAAAAATGTCCCCAAATTTCATGCAAAGTTAAATCTTTTGCCTCTCTGTGCAGTGAGCCAGTTTAAAAGTTTCTATACAAAGTTAACTGTCTCTTTTCTGACCTGTATTTAAAGTCAAAATTGCTTTAACTTGTTAAAACATTTTTTCCCACACAGAAATATCGTAATTTATTTTAGTCATGACTAGTTCAGTGCCATTTTCTATGAAAAGACAATTTTATAGCAAATTTATTTGTGTAAGATCATGAAAGGAAACAAAATTGAGAGACCATCAAGGCCCTTACTGCTACTATTCAAATGTTCGATCTATTTACACAGGGTTAGATCCATCTGTTTACAGATAGCCATAATAAAATACTGTTTTTGCTTTCAGGTTTACATGCTACCTCTCAATTAATATATAAGGTTACTTTCTCCTACAATTAATACTCTAAAATTTTATTTATCTTTTATACTTCTCTATTATTTTAATTGCTGCTGTAGTTCAAAAGTGTTGGTGGGGGTTCATCTGAACACATCCATAGGCTTTGTGTGGCTGTGCCTCTTTTGCATGAACACATATGCTTTTCATCCAATGTGAAACTGCATTCTGGTTTTGAAGAGTAATTGAGTTGCCTGCTATTAGAGGTGGAAAAAGTATAATGTCCTGTCTCAACACAAATAAGCATAGCTTGGTTGTCAAAGTATTTTGGCAAAAATCTGGGGATTTCTTGGGTCATAGGTGCAGTCAGCTCAGTCAGAAGTTTTTTCTTTCCAGAGATGCTGTCCAATCCCAAGCTTGTACTGGTTCAGGGGGCTTTGAACGTGGTGATGAAACAGAATGTGACCCTCTCCTGCCTCTCTGAGTCTGGATCTCCACCTGTCAGATACACACTGTTTAGGCACAACCAGCAGGTGTCTGCTTTAAACAGGTCAGACTTGACCCCCGCACTGTTCCCCCTGACCATCAGCTCTGCCAGCGACGTGGGGGAATACAAGTGCAAAGCTGAGTACAACATCTCCAGTGGTGGAAAATACAGCAACAGCCTCAACTTCACCTTCATAGGTACGTCTTGCCATGCACCTTTCCAGCATTGGTTATTGCAGGGGCACACAGCCATCTCTTGACTGAGAAGCTGAACTTTATTGCTGCTCTTACCTCAAGAACTGGCGGTGTTCTCCTGCCTGGGCCCACAAGCCCTCCAGCCTCCATGCTCAGCTCTTTTGCCAGTGTTGTCATTTCACTCCAAATCTTACGTGGAGCTCGTCCTGTACTCAGTGATTCAGACTTTTCAGTTTTCTTTCTACAGAGCCAATTTCCAAACCAGTGCTGAGCTCACCCACCTCTCAGGCAAAGAGAGGCCAGAACGTGACCCTGTCCTGTCTCTCGGAGAACGGATCTCTTCCCATCACATACCTGTTCTTCAAAGGAACACAGAACATTTCTCCCCAAAAGACGATGCAGAAGAGGGAAGCAGCTGTGATTTTTCTGTTTATTGATTCCCTTAGTGACTTTGGAACCTATAAATGCAAAGCTAATAACAGCTTTCCCAATAATACAAAATACAGCAATGGTTTCAACTTTACATTAGTAGGTATGAATGAAAATAGATTACTTACTGTTGACCAGCTGGGATCACACAAAATTCAGAATGTTGTAACTATAGAAGTTTTCAGCCTGATATTTTGTTCCTGCAATGTGATGCTCAAAATATAATTTTTCAAATTAAAAAAATAAGTTTTTAAAATTAATGCAAATCCATAGAATTTCATGCATTCTAGACAGCAGTAGAAGTTGAAGTGACCATGGAGGATGTCTGTGAAAGACTCACTTTTACAAGAGACCCCTGGTCCACCTTGGAAAGAGCTTGGTTTCATTTTTCTCTCTGGTCCTATGAAAGAGCACCAGCAAACTGCCTTCCTTCTGCTGGGGCACAGAGCCCTTGGGACTCTCCTGAGCAGTTACATTAACCTCAGTTAGTCTAAAAGCTGAAAGAAATTTCAAGTCTTGATTTCAATTTACAGAAAATACTTAAAATATGAAAAAAACACTTCATTGTATAAACACTTTTTTTTTTTCCTTCTTTTTTGGCAGAAGAGAGAAGCCATTCTCAGCCCCTGATAATTTCTCTTGGGCTGATCCTGCTACTACTCATAATAGGATTTGCTCTGGCAATCCCATTTCTCGTAATTCCTTTGTATAAAGCAAGTGAGTTATTTGAATGTCTGTTCAGTTTTCCAAAGGTCATTTATGTTGTCAATATATTTTACTGTGTAAACATCACATTATCAGTAGAGTAGCTCCTGTTGCTGAGTCTCCTCTCATGCAGCTCTGGCAGCTTATCAAGACATTGACAAGGCCAAATCTCAGAGCTGTTTTAGATGAAAGATGCGGGGTGGGGAAAGCAAAACAACATCTAATGTAAAACACAAAAACACTGGAAGGAATTTGACCTCATTGGGAAGGGAAATCTATTCAAATGCCCTTAGTTAAAGAATAATTCTGATTGTGAAAATAACATTACCTAAGAGCTCAAAATATTAACAAATACATTGAAACTGTTTATTTCCCTTTAAGAAAAATCTCTCTCTCTCTCTCTCTATATATGTAAGTATATACACACACATGTTCTTCTTTTACCATTTGCAGAAAAATTTAAGTCTACCAGGCCCTCAACTAGCCTTAACTCAACAGTGAATGCAGAGGAGTCTGAAAATGAAGTCATATACACAGAGATTGGTAAGTTCCTGTCACCCACTGCAGTCAGGCAGATTTCTCCAGGTACTGCAAAATCACTGTAAGGGGACACCTACTGACCCTCCTGGCAAAGGCATTATTTGAAATCCCTGAGAATCCATATTTGGCATCATCTGACAGCCATGCAACCAGAACTGCAGCTGGTAAAATGAACTGAAGTTCTATTAAAAAACCAAAATGGGTGTAATGCCTATTTACTAACAGACAATAGCGAGCTATATGAAGTTGTAGCAAAATAAAATTTGCATAGCTCCTGCATTCTGCTCAAAATTTTTCAGTACTTTAGTTCTTTATTCCATCCTTCTTAAGTTTGGAAAGACTCAAAGTCAGTTCAAACTGAAATTATGAAGTGACAACAAAGCCACTGACCTACATTAAGACATTTTACCACTTGAATTGCAGAAAACACACAATAATGAAGACACTGACAGCCACAATGTTCTGAACTTGCAGGTTTCTTTCTACATTTGCCTTCTAGGTAAATGCCTCTTTTCAAGGGGAAAAAGAGCTCCCCCAAAATAAACCAATAGCAAAGGCATTTATGTTTCCCATTTCTAAATATCAAAATGGAATAACTGTCTCCCAACAAACCTGCCCTCCTGTTCACGCAGTGGACAGGATTTTCACTGCCCTGCTGGGCCAGCTCAGTGCTGTGCAGCTGCTTGTGCCAGGTCTCAGCCTGCAAGGACAGTGATAAGAGCTCTGATAAAGCCCATGGATGCTCCATGATTTATATTCAGTATAGAATATCACTGCTTTGTTTCCAGATGACAGAAAAAAAAGTCTGATTCAAGTTGTTTGTAATTGAGTTAACTGCTGTTCATCATCTTTAATCCAGAGCCTGTTAAACCAGACGAAGAATACATCAACTTTTATGTTATTAGAAGAGAAGAGGAAAAAGGTGAAAACCTCAAGCTATATCGAAATATCTGATGCACAGAAATACATTTTGAGGGGATTTTGCTGGGTGGAGGCAGGGCTTAAATATTTGCAATTGCTTATGAAACTGCTTAGTTACTATGAAAAAACTAAAATAACTTTAAAACTGCTTTGGGGGGGGGAAAGAAGAAAAAAAAATCCAACTAACCATCCTATGGCAACAAATTTAACAGCCTCACTATGAAACCAGGCAGAAGATGCTATTAGTAACCATGTTGCAGCTGCAATGTTAGTTCTTCTTCTGTGTATCTGTACCAAAAACACAATTATGAATTATGTTATTCTGGCTTTTAGCAGCAAAGAGGGCAAGTCCCACAGTTTATTCAAAGGTCCTCATCAGCGACTGCACACCAGGTATGACTTTTTTTGTGACTAACTTAAACACATATTTTTAAAGAATTTTTCAGCCCTCAAATGTGCTAAGTTCCAGCAAGCTGCACAGAAAGTGATGATGTTTAGATACCAATTTCCTGGCCTAAGCAGTTCACAGACAGACAATGTAGCTCACTTTCTACTAGCAAATAAAATCTCTGAGCCATAATATCTAAGGACTTCAATTTAGGAGAAAAAGCAGAACAGTTAAAACTTAGAATTACGTGTAAAGCTTTCACACAGATCTAAGTTCCTGAACTTAACAATTCTGCTAACTAGAAACTGGATTGTGTGCAGACAAAAGATAATCAAAAGGCTTTTGTCCAGCGTAACAAAAAAAGAAAAAAAATCCCTCTTAGGCACTAGATTTGTATTTGGCCTCTATGTACCTGTAAGGATGGCAATTACTCAGTTCAACAGTACTGCAGCTCTCAGTAGGTTGCTAAAATTAATTTTTGGGACAGTTAACTTCAATATAAATTCTGTATCCTGCTACAGGCTGTTTCTTAGATGTTGCTGGGTTGTTTTAATATTATTCCATAGTCCCCTTATTTAGAATTCCCTGAGTTCACTAAGACACACAATGCTAACCTTGATTGTATCTAGCATAAATACTTCATACAGCAATTATTATTGTTGTTACAAATAACTCATTTATAGTTAAGTGAGCACCATGTTAATAGAAGATTTTAAGGCAAGTTCTTGTGTTTCATGACACTGATGATTATCAGAGGCCATGGGCCTTTTTGCACAAACCTTAAGTACTTCATACAGTGAACAAGCTGTACAGGCACTGAAAATCCAGACAAGATCAGAAACACACAGTTCTGTATCTCTGTAAACTCTTGTATCTGATTTTAACAGCTATGCTTAGGTACAGGAAAAATATGATCACACATTAGTCTTTTTCCACCATTTTATCTACACAGACATTTTGTCCACAAAAAATGTTTTAAAAAAATTTTACAATTTATTTAAGTCTATTCCTCTGTTACTCTTGATAATGTATTTCTGATTTTTTGTTTATCAAGTGCAAGATGAAGTAGCTTACATGTTTAAGAACTGAAGCCATGTGATTAAAATACATTTCTACAAACAGATAGTACAAAGATACTTACTGACGCTATTAAAATATTTAAGATTTTGAAGTCTTTTATATAAATACTATTTTCCAGTAGAGATCATAATTGTGTCAGTAACACAGATGAAAGTTGAATTTTTAGCTTAGGCTAGAGCACTTGCAATATGATAGTAAATCCAAAGATGTGAACAAGGATGTGGTTAGCCTTGCTAACAAGGGACAACTTTTTCTCTTCCCTTTTATCCAAGGTAACCTGGAAGACCCAGATTTGACAGAAAACAGACACACCACCAAGTTTTAGCACAACGGTTTGCAGAGAAACCACTGAGTCCATGAAATGCTGAAACCAGTTCAGGCAAAGATGTCTAAGAAAATCCTTTTATTCAACAAGTTTAAATTTACATATTTTTGGCTGACGTAACATACTTAGTTAAAAAGTCCTTCAGCCTGGAAACATGCATCATTTCCTTCATGGTGGTGTCTCTACTTCTCAGCTGGACCATTCCATTCTCTAGAGTGCCATCACTTATCAAGACCATGAAGGGAATACTCATCTCATCGTACCTGCAGAGAAAAGAACCCACCTGTTACTGATTTTGGTATATGGAAAAAAATCAGACAATTTACATACAAATGACCATAAACTGTAAATATTTAGTTTTGCTGTATTGCATTAAGTCCAGTGTGACACCTCCAGTTTTCTTGTTGCCATTTCTTGCTTTCTTGATGTCAGAGACTGAAATATTATAGTTTATGACTTAAAACATTTTCTTAAAGGGCTTTTAAAACTGTATTACAAAAGCTGCAAAGAAGACTACCACATCCTGAATGGGGCACTGACTGAGGCCTTACACCACTTGCTGATGAAGATAAGATAAAGTAACAACGCAGGGCTGGGGACATTCAGGAGCACAAGCTGAACACCTCCAAGGTGGGGACCACAGCCCCGGGGCTATCAGCTGCCAGGCTCACACAGACCCTCGAACCAAAAGGGTGGAGGGAGGAGAGGCTTTGGGTACCTTGGAAAAAGCCTCTGGTCAGAGGTGCAGTGACTGCCCGTCCTGCACTGTGCAGAGGAACCCAGTGAGGGCTCCTCATGGCGGGGGGAGGAGGGGGAGAAGCCTGTCCACAGCAGAAGGGGTGACACGGCCCTCAAAGAGGCCCCCAAAGCGGTCCCCAGACCCTGCACCAGAGCACCAGGGATGCTGCAGCAGACCCTCAGCGCTGCAGGGACAGTGTGTTAAGCCAGCCCCTGCAGGGGGGACGCTCAGCGTTCCCAGCCGGCCCAAAGCGCGCATTAACCCCTGGCATTCCGGCTCCGGGCGCGGCAGCGCGGGCGGCGCAGCCACCGCGGCGATGGGGACCTTCACCGAAGAGCAGAGCGAGGGGAGCAACGAGCCGTGGTCGGGACCCTCGGATGGGTGATGGGCTTCCACCTAACCCGTGTCACCTCTCCCTGTCCCCTCAGCCCCCACGCACACTTCTCTTTTCTATTTCTTTCTTTTCTCTTTCCTTCTCTTTGCCTCTCTACTGTTAAATAAAATACATCAATTTTTTGGTAACAACATTTAATCTCATTTGGTTCTAATCTAGTTTCTGGGAGTATTTAGAACCTTTTAAGTTCTTTCCGGTTTATGCACAGAGACTTAGCTTTCTTTGCTTTTCTGGGTTTAAACCGGATTGTAACACCTAATTACATTTCTTTATTACTTAGCAACTTTAGTATACAAAAAGAATCTTATTTAGTGACCTATTTTAAAAGAGTATTTTTGTACAAGGAGAATTTATCTTTCTGACTTTGTTTTACTGCACATGAAAAAATAGCTGCATTTATCTTCTCTCAGAAAAAAACACTCATCCCTATGCTCAAGATGCATCAACGTAAGGAGCCATATACTCCAAATTCACTCCTGATCAACAAATCATAAACAAAGCCCCCAAATGGAACAGCTGTTTTTATAGCCACAAACAGTTCCATCACATACACTAGTGGCAATGGTTCCAGGCTTGGAAGAACTTTCAAGGTCAAGCCTAGACACAGTGTGCTGTTTGAAATAGTGCTTAAGAATGAAATACAGAACCGGAGCAGATGCAAAAATGCGGGTGAGGGTGGGAAATAGTTCTGCAGCTTGCAACTCATCTGAAGAAATTTATTTTCTATGTGAGAGTTTTTAAAAGACACTTCACAGTTCCAGGGAAATAACAGTAACATGTGAAAGGCTTCTACTTCACGTAATTTAAGAAATTATCTGATAATACACTTTTCATAATAAAACTACTTGAATCCAAGTCGGTAGTTCAGGATCCACACCTTCAGTCAGTTACTGCCCTCAATGACTTCCTACCAAAAAAAGGCATATATTTACACCAGTCCACAGAAAGTCATCTTTGACCTTCAGACAAAAGACTGTTTCTCCTTACTTTGTATAAAGTTGCTCCAGAGACACTTGCACAGTTTCCAGATAACCTGGCCATACAGAAATTCCATTTTCTGTCAGTTCATTGAACAATCCTTGACAAACCTGTGTTCATTTAAAAACAAAAGTTAAAAGACAGACTTTGAGGGTTTGAGACTCTATACAAAGAAACCATTAAAACTCTTAACATGTGTGGTATTAACATTCCTAGCTGGTGTTAATTTGCTGGCTGAAATAATCTCAAATTAGAAGGCACCCTGGCAGTTATGTCTCCACTTCTGTTTAAAAACATGCCAGTGTAAGTTTCCTCTCTTCTATGGGAACTTCATGACTGACTTAAATGAAAATTTTTTAAAAATCCTTCTGAAGATGCAACCTACACGTTAAAATAATTCTGAAAGATTAAGAAGCTGAGAGGGATTGTTTTATTTATTTTTCTTAATTTTGCACAGGACAAGCATCAGCTCTATTGTACCAAAAGCAGTTGTGTCCACACAAGGAACTGCCTGCAGTGAATTCCTTCGGCTGTCACCCACAAGCTGCAGAGCTGGAGCACCATGAACTCTGCACAACCAGGAATCTCCAGGAGTCAAAGCAGCAGCATGATTCTCCTCACCACAAAAAGTGTCTGAATTGTAACAGGTTACATGGAGAGTCAATGCTCAAAATTAAAATACTCTCTTACAACATACCTGCCTCAGCTCTGTTGTTGGACCTTTTCCTACATCCAAGGCCACTTTAAGGGGTGCTAAGCAAGGATGAAGCTTAAGAACCTAATAAATTTACAAAAACCAACAGTTTACTAAATGTACTTATCATGCAATTCTAAACAGAACTAGGAAATAGTAATTTTTAAAAATTAAATTAAGGTTCTAAACATGCAAAATTTCCTCATAGCACAAAATCCTGTATTAGAAGCAAGCTGTATTTCATGCAATGAGCACACAGCCCAGCTACGTTCATGTGGCAGAAATTATTCTATTTTGGCTGAGCTCCAGAAAACAGATGAAGATTTGTTAGCAGAGCTCCATCATCTTGAATGGAGCCAGAGTGATCAGAGACAGCGCAACAGGCAGTTCCCATCTAGTCTGCTGCCTGTTCTTAAAGCCCAAACAACTGCCTGGGTAACAGGCACGGATGGCCAGCACTCAAACTCCAGAACACAGGGTTAAAGCAGGGATAAATGATGGTTCTTGGGGATATGCCCCATTACCACCCATGACCCACTTTTCCACTCTTCTCAGCCACTTTCAAATGCTGCTGGAAAAGACAAATTCCTCTTTCCCATAAACTGCAGCTACATTCTGACTTCTCTTAACTCCATCACTTGCATGTCAAGAGCCTACCTACTCATCAGAGAGAAAGGTGAAAAAGGAAAGGGAACCTCAGAAGGAGAAAAATTGCTTATGTGGGTGACAAGGACCACAGGAGTTGTGCCATGGGGCCTGACTGGAGCTACCAGTGAGTCTGTGCCCATTGGGAAGAGATCAGGATGGCCACATGGAAAAACCAGACATTGCAATGCTTGACAAGGAAAAGGAGACATTGCAATGCTTGAATTTACCACATTGTCTGTGGTGTTTGTACTTAAGACTTTTCTCACATTTTCTACATGAAGTTACCTTTCTCTGTGAATTTTTCCTTGCTGTTAATGGATTCTCAACTAGCTGTAGAGAATCAAAGAGATATGCTAACACTCCTCGGTCCAGATTCCCATTCATACACACAACATGAGGGATGACATTCTTCCTTCCATCTCGGCCCTGAAGAGAAAAAACCCACATAGAAAAATATCAAAGATTGTCCTCAAAAGCCTTTTGCTTGCCTTAAATGTACAATGAGGCATTGAGCTCAAGCACCATTATTACATTTAAAATACAGACATTTATTTAAAACATTACCAGTAATTTTAGCAGTGTATCTGTAACAAAGACTCTAACAGTGAAGAAAGTAGAAAGTCAGGGTAGGATGAGATTAGTTTCTTGCTCTGCCACTTTGATCATAAATTTAAATCTATGGCAAATACACTTAAAACTCTGCATTTTCTTTTGAAGGTTTGTAGATTACTTTCAAGTGAGCATGAGTCTCCCCATTCTGAGAAATCCCTATGTAACCCAGTTTTGTAGAAATAAACTGCAAAAGCAGGAAAGACAGGACTGTCATGAGAAGAAGGTTGCAATTGACTGGTTAAATACAAAATTACTCTGATTTTATCTCTTCAGCCTAACTCCAAACATTGCCATTCACCAGAGGTTTGTCCCTCTCTAACAGGTTCAGTGGAGAGGTTTCCCTCTGGTCCATCCCCCTTTTCTAGAAAACCATTTTTATAAGGCATTAATTTACAAAAACTTCTACATAAATTAAGGTGAACAAGCTACAGCAGGAAAAAAACCCACACATTGCTCTTTTTGATGCAAACTGGAGTGCAAAACACAGTCTGAGTTTGTCACAGATACAGGAAAAGGCTATGCCACTGACAACAGCTGTCTTGTCAATATAGCTCATTTTTTATTTTGAAGAGTTCCTTGTAAAAAAAAATACCAAAAAACTATTGTATCAGCTTTCAAAAATGAAGGTCTGACTGCAGAGCATCAACTGTACTACTACTGCAGCAAATGAATAAAAAGCCAGCCACATGCTCAGCAAGTGGATCAGCAAAGAAACCGTTTCTCTCACACATTACCCATCTTTATCAGGAAAGATATTGAATACAGCAAAGCTTACAAGTAATTTTGATCTTTCTCCTGAATACAGCTGTAACAGTTCAGTATCACCAAGGTTCTTCAGTGTTTCTATTGTTTCTGTCCCCCAAGGAAAGCTGTAATGTAACTTAAATCCTCTTCTGCCTTCTTCATCCTGAAAGTCACTGCTGCTGAAGTTAGATGGGCCGACAGCAAACTGAAAATAAGAGGTGTAAGAGGTGATCACCATTGTGAATCCCATATTAACTACAAAAACCAAGTGTGCAATGCAAACGGAAGTCTGCGGTTTTCAGCAAAAGGTTTTTTTAAGTTACGGCCCAATCTCTTGGTTGTTTCATGGCATTTTCATCTCATATCACTGACAAACACAAAACACTTGCCTTTCTGCAAGTCATGTTATAAACTACTTATTAGGTTTGTCATCAACTTCAGTAGCTTTTCAATTTCCATGAGAAATACACCTATTTCAGTGCCTGGAACAGGCCAGCAATGTAAGGCCATAAAACCAACCAGCGTGACTACTCCCCCTTTGAGATACAAAGAAGCAGGCCAAGACTCCCCCTGGATGTGCTGCTGTTACCTTTCTCCACCACTGGAGCCTCTGGCGTAGCCAGTAATCGAGCCACTGTCCTGCAGTTCTGGGAGAACTAAACCATGCAAGCAAAGACGTGGTCCTCTCGCCTATTCTTTAAACAACAGCAAGGGCAGCAAGTTAACACCTTCGGAAACAACAGGGGAAAAGCAAGAAATAGCATTCAAAAAAAATCCCAAAGTGAAACAGTTGGTATAGGTATGATAAGGGATTAACTCCTCTATTACTCTACCTTGTAGGGTTTTTGTTGTGTTGTTGACTTTCTGGAACAGAATGGAAGCACACTCCAATTTGAGCAAGGCCACACGGCAGTCTTTTGTTCACCAGCTCTAAGCAGCTGACATACTGTGCCAGAACACCTACAAATGACAAAACCCTGATTTTAGTAGCCACAGGAAAGCTATTGATGTTTTAACTCTACCAAGAAAAATGAAGCACATATTATACACGTGTTGCTTGTACATGCAGTCCCACTATCTTTACTAGCATCGATGCTTTGCAGATTGATTCAGTCGGCTGGTTCCTCTAAGCACGTTGATTCTAACGGGCTTTTCCCCAAATCGCAGGGAATGCATCAGCTGCCCACCTGGGCTGGTCAGGTCCAGCATTGAAAGGTATACAAATTCACAGCCTACAGAAGAAACATTCCCAGAGCACCAACGCAGCTGGAAAAATCCCTTAAATGCAGCTGCTTCGCTCCCAGCAAGAAACCCACTCGCAGGGTGCAGGCTGTGCGGAGCAGTCCGGGACCTACCGGGCAGGAGGCTCTCCCGCAGCACTCCCGCGGCCCCCAGCACTTCTTCCAAGGCCGGGCCGCCCGGGTTCTGCCCACTGCCCTGAAGGGCTTCGCGCAGCGTCTCCGGGTGCAGCAGCCGCAGCCCCTGCGCGTCCCGCGGGGCGCCGAGGGGCTCGTGAAGCGGGGAGTCCACGGGGAACACCTGCTCCCGCAGGGGCAGAGCCGAGTCCCACCACTGCGCAGCCAGGTTAGTGCGCAGCGCCGCGCCCAGCGGCCCGAAGCCGGGGTGGCGGCCGCTCAGGTAGGCGCTCCAGGACACCGGCCCCACGCCGCCCCGTAGGAAGCGCCGCCGCCAGCACAGCTCCAGCAGCTCCGCCCCGCCCGCCACCTCGGCAGCACCGCCGCCCGCCGAGTACGGCCGCGCCGAGCACCCTGCCGGCTCCGCCTGCTCCGGGACCCGCCGCCGCCTCGGCCGCCCCAGGGCGGCGCACCCGCACCAGCGGCAGCCTTGGCGGGTGCCCAGCGCCATCTTTCCCTTCCCTCACGGCGGGGCTTGGGGGGAGGGAGGTGTGTGTGTGTGGGGGGTGTCGGGACAGCCATTGCGCACGCGCAGCGCCCCGCGCGTGAAGGGGGTGGGGCACTGTGGTCGCGCACGCGCAGCGGGACCCTCGCGGCCCCCCCGGGATCCCGGGCCGAAGGTCAGGGACCGTCCGAGGTGCATTTTCTGTCCTCAGGCTCAATCTTCTCACCTTTTGTAACCGTAATGATGCCCTCAGATGACTTCTGCCAAGGAAATCGAGGCCTTAAAGCTGAATTTTCTCCCCTTTTGTAAACATAACTAATTCTGTCAGGTAACTTCTACAATAGAAGTTGCTTGATAAAGGAACTTGTCGTTTTAAGCACTGGATAAGATCACATCACACAAACATACGTGAGGTAGGCGGAGAATGTGCATTAGATAGGTGGGTACATCTTACTGCAAAAAAGAAAAAGTAACTTTTTACCCCTTAATGTTGATAGGTGGAAGCAACCTTGAGCCCTGTGCAGAATAAAAAATGTCTCTTTTATAAACCAAGCTCGTTGAGAGAGCTCCCAAAATCGACAAGGTCGCACGTGCCAGGGGTCACATGTGGCCTGCCCCTATCGGACAGGGACGGCCACAGCTCCCCGGCACTGGGGACTGGGACCAGAGGACAGACCCTGCCCTCGCTGTCACGGGGACATTCCTGGGGAAAAGCCCCTCCGGAGCCCCTGGGGGCAGCAGCACGTCCGGGGCACACAAAGGCAGAAGACACCCCTCAGGCAAAGGCGGCTCCGCGGAGCGGCTGCCAAGAGCGCGGGCGAGGCCCCTGGGCGGCCGGGGCCGCTCGGCTGCTGCAGAGCGCACACCGCCCAATGGAAACTTCCACGGCCGCCGCCTCACGAGGCTGTGGCGGCGCCAGGAGGCGGGGCGTGCGGCAGGAGCCATTCCGCGAGTCACGGAAAGCTCCGGCTGGAATAATCCCTACGCCGGTTCGGGCGGCGAAGCCCCCTCCCCCAGGCATGACGAGACGCGTTAGTAGGGCACTGGGTCAGCTCCAGGAGCTGCTGCCGCTGCCTGCACAAGGATTGCATGGAATTAGAGTTGGAAGGCAGATTTGCCATGCGCTCAATTCTGCCAGAGTAGCAGCGGCAGTAATGTCAAAGCTGCTTAGTAGACCTCATCATTTTATGTGCAAACGTTACATTTCCCCCCTCAGGAAACACTGCCCCAAGGCAAACGGTCGTTTGGAAAGAGTACAAAATCCGCAGAGGAAGCCTCCTACCCGTTTAGGTTTTGCATCACGGTTAAAGACTCTTCTCTCTCAATTTTAATTCACAAGCCATAAATGTACTTTTTAACACTAAAAGAACCCATTTACATTGAAGTTTTTAAAACAAAAATAAGCTTTTCAATGCATTTTGCTTTATACAACTGACCTGGAAACCTAGGAATTAGGTCATACTTCAGTGGTAAGTAATCTACTTCCTTGTTTTTCACCCCTGCTGACACTGAGCACTGTTTCAAAGCAAATAAGGAAAAAAACCTACCCCCACCCCCCAAAAAAACCCAAGACAACAGAAAACAAAACAAAAACAAACCAACAAAAAAATTCCCAAACCAAAATACATTGCCACCCGCAGTTTTAGACTGCAGTGGGGTAACTTAAAGGCTCCAGCTGAAATTCTCATAGCAGCAGTGAATGTTCACAAAATACTGTCAAGTGATGGAATATCACAAGAAAGGAAGAAATAATTAAGAGGCATATTAGGCTGCATTCGAGAACAGCACATGCTGAGCCTCGGAGGGAAACTAATCAACAGCTGAGCACAGACTAAGCAAAAAGCGCAAAACAAAGTCTTACTCAGGTTCAAAATAACCTAAAATTAATCCTGTAGATTCAAGATCCAACCATGAACTATGAAGTGGTGAACTTATAACTCATCACTGTTACTGATCAACAAGAGAGAGGAACTTAAAGTTAGTATTAACAGGAATTTTAATACACCGTGCTCGAAAGCATTACGCACTTTAAACCCCAGGATCAAGTATTATTCCAGTTCTGCTCATCAAGGAAGTGCTTTGAAATTCGAGAGTCATTTGCACATATTAGAAGTCTTAAAAAAGAAAAATACATGAAGCACCATCACGGATCAACAGCCCACTTCCCTCCCGCCACCTCCATAAAGAAATCACTGCTCAATACCAGTTTTAAGTATAATTTGAAATTTTAATACTAAGATCTTCCCGTTTCTCTGAAGCTCAGAAGCCTGCATGCTAACTCACAACGCCTGGCAGCTGTGGGTACACGACACTCAAGCCTGGTCTGCACATATGCTCGTGTGAAGGCGACGGTTACGGTGCTGCAGAAGCTTCCTACGCTCGTAGCAGCTCATTAGCAACACCACTACAGAGTTTTGATCTTTTCCAAGAACTGGCCCTACGCTAGTGAGACAAGGAAGAACACTGTTTCCAATACTTTCTTAGAAGCCAGCTTTAATTTTCTTCCCCATCAAAGCAGAGCCTGCCATGCTAAGCAATCTAGCCCAATCAAGGCAAGGCTGGTATTTGTATAAGCTTAAATGTTTAATCAGACACAGTTGAGAAACCTTTCTAGAATTTAATATAAAAACATTTTGACATTTTGTTAATGTAAAGTTGTGCACATGTTGAGAAAATTGTCATCTGAAAGAAAAATCGGTCTTCAAATATCTTTATTGGAAGGCCATGCACTGCCTTCTGTTACTGTATTTCAAATCACTGTACATTTACTTTGAAAACACTGTCTGCATTTTCTAGTACAAAAAACTAAAAATTGTTTCAGGAATGTAGAGAAATATTCAACTTAAATAGCGAAAAAGTGCACCATTAATTACTGCTGCACTGCAGTCATTTCTGCATTTCCCATTTCTTAAATAACTATCCTGTTTTGATAACACACAATATAAAGAGCAATTATGAAAAACTGAGACATTTAAATACACTAAGTTATTGAGAATAACTTGTGGGCATGGGGTAACCTATCATAGGAGCAGCACCAGTGGCAGGATAGGCGTACTGCTGCTGGTTCATGCCATTGTGCATGTTGGCAATGTTACTGCCATACTGCTGCTCGTAGCCGTTCTGGTACGCTCCTGCGGGGTTACCACCGGCCCTGAAGCTGGCCTGCATGCCTGCAGCTGCAAAGCCATTCCCAAAGGGAGTTCCATTGCTGAAACTCTGGGCACTGTAAGCGCCATTTTGGGTTTTTGCTCCAAAGTCTCTCTTGCCTAGTGCACCATAGGTTCTCTCAAAGTTCTCCCTCTCTCTAAAACTACTAAATCCACCCCTTTTGCCCGCAGAGTATCTGTCACGTCGGTCACCTCGGGAACGACCTAGTGAAAGAGATAAGACAGTTATGTGCATTATTAAGGCTCTTAATTTCAGTTAAGCACTATTTATTTTCTGTCCCAGCAATTCAAACCTACTATAAAAGCTTCCCAGGTGGCTCACTGGATTCCAGTTAGATAAAGCTGTCTAACCTTTGAGGAGCCACACACTCTCCCCTGTAACACGAGTAGAGGCACCAAGGCAAAAAGTGACTTTTACCTTGCCAACAGGACACTTTGGTCCATCTCTGTTTCCAAGCCATAGGAGACAAAGCCACAAAACTAAGTCCATAAGCGTTTTATTTCAGGGCAAATAGGATGTGCCTCTTCAGCCTGCCCTAGCCATTGGCGCACCACAGCATAGGCTGGGAGCATTTGGGTGCTGTTTTTTGGCTTTTGTGTTAATTAATACCTTCTGAGGTCACCATAACTGGTAACTTAACCACCTTCTCACATTCATTTTGGAGAGAGTCTGGAGGTGGAATTCAGAGTTCCCATTTTGCTCTGAGAGAAAAGCTATGCACTGAGATCAATAACAGCACCTACCTGAACCTCTGTCTTCAATTAGCTGAAGCAATTTGGGGTTGATGGCTTGATTAGCCTCCCGAAGCACAGAGATGAGGTCATTTACTTGCTTAATATTGTTAGGAGTAAAGAATGTGTATGCTGTGCCTGTTTTGGTACTGCGGGCAGTTCGTCCAATTCGGTGGATATAGTCCTCTGAGGAGTTAGGGTAGTCATAATTGATGACAAATTTCACATCTTCCACATCTGTAAAGTGTTGCAGTGTGGCAAAAAGCGAGGTACAAAGTTTTGCACACCACAACAGCCAAATCGAAGACAAACATTAGATAAGAGTATTTTAAAAGGAATAATGGCTGCAAAGAACAGTGTTAGAATCATCCATTTCTGCAAGAGTATTGAGGAAGAGAAAAGTTACGCACACTCCATCTGATCCCGTTCTCATCACCCACCCTGTGATCCAAAACCTTACCATAAGGAGTGTGCATTTGCTTGTCATTCCCAACTCAAGAGTCCCCTTTACAAATCATCAAGTGACATCTGAAAGCTTCTTGCAGTAGGGCCACTAAAGCTCACAGCAGCCTCTTCATGTGCTCATTTGAGGACCTTAGAGTAAAAACATACAAGGTCCTTCACATACACACTCATTAGAAGCTCAAAAAAAAGGGGCCACACTGCTCGTCTTGCCAAGACCTTTGAACCGCAGCTGCAAGAAAAACATACCTGTCCCCCCAAAGTCACCAAGTTGTTTTTATGCACTGTGTCTCGTCTAGGCAAGCGCTTCCAAGAAGCCAGGGTTCACTTGAGAATGTGTCTCTCTCTGGCAGGTCTCGACATGACGACTATGTATAGGTGGAGGAACTTCGACTTTCAAAGGCATTGAAAAGCCATTGCTTTCCTGCCCCACTTGTTAAAGTGAGAGGTGGACTTTTTTTTCTCAGATTTCATGTGCCAGTACTCACCAATTTGTACAAGGCTTAGTACATTTTAAAGCTGCTCTCTCCATTTCATGGTTGAAAAAAATTTCATTGAACATTGAAGCTTAAAATTATGTTCTTCAACATTTCAAAAAACTCACTGAAATTCAAAGACCCACAGATCACAGCAGACAGTATGCACAAAACTAACAGTACTGCACCATGGCAAATCATGCAAAGCATGGAGAGAAGAGAAATACCAGGGCAAAGTGAACTGTGAATGAAACTGCTTATTTTCATGAGAGAACAGTTTATGGGGTAGTAGTTTAAAAGATGATCTTTGCCTTTTGAAGATTACTGGCACACAATGCTCTCAGCTTTCACCTCTCTATTTGACTGGAAGCAGCCAGCCGATCATTTCCACTAGTCCTCCATCCCCCTCGAATCCTCCGATTGTCATGCCTAGGCCTTGCCACAAAGACTGCACCTTTATGTGAAGAAAACTTAGAAAAATGCAGAGGTTAAAGAAAGCAATAGACTTTCTTTAAAAGCTTTGGGCAACTGGCATTACTGAGTTTTACTAACCTAGACCTCTGGATGCAACATCTGTAGCAATCAGGATTGGTGCTTTTCCATGTTTGAATTCTGTAACACAAGAAGTGAATCAATTTCTTCCTTAAGCAGCACACATCAGATGCTTGCAAAAATTGCTGAAACACTCACCATTTAGAACCCAGTCCCGCTCCTGCTGACTTTTATCACCATGAATACCCATCGCTGGCCACCTGAAAACACAGAACTTGATGGACCTAAGAACACTCCTTCAGTGGCTTTATTAGCCAAGACAGGCCTACTGGCAAATTCTAGTCTGGGCATTGCAACTGACAGCTGGTGTCGCTCTCTAGCTGTCTTGATTTGCAGCTGTGGTGTCAAGAGCACACTGGGGCTATTCAGTAAAATCTCAGGTATTACTCACCCATCTCTCCTCATTTTTCTGGTAAGATCATCACAGCGCCTTTTGGTTTCCACAAAAACAATTGTTTTGTTTTCCTTCTCGCTCATGATTTCTTCCATCAGACGAATAAGCCTATTAATGAAGAGATTATGCTTAGAGCTTAGACTGATTTGTACTGTACAAGTTTAAACTAATTTCTTGCCTTGAAGTTGTCTCAGACCGATGTCAAAAAAATTCATCAAGACAAGACATTCATTTCACAGCTCATAAAGCAAAACTGACAGGAAACACAGAATGTTTTGTGCCCAAGGATTACTTACTTGTCATCTTTCTCTACATCATGACACACATCCACAATCTGAAGAATGTTGTGGTTTGCACTCAGTTCCAGTGCACCAATGTTGATGTGCACATATTCTTTCAAGAAATCTTCAGCCAGCTGCCTCACTTCCTTAGGCCATGTGGCACTCCACATCAGAGTCTGCCTGTCAGGCTGGAGAAGACCAGGTCAACAGAAGATCAGTATATGGTTAAGTTAAATGCCCAAACAACACTACCCAGAGGCTTGCACTGCCCCTTGCTTTAGTAAGGGGAGTAGCAATAGTTTGTATTTGCTGTAGTGATAATTGCATGAACCTTTTTTACTCACTCTTATCTGATCCACAATTTTTCTGATCTGAGGTTCAAATCCCATGTCAAGCATCCTGTCAGCTTCATCAAGGACAAGGTAAGTACACCTCCTGAGATTGGTCTTTCCAGCTTCTAAGAAGTCTATAAGTCTTCCAGGTGTTGCAATACAGATTTCCACACCTAAAACCAAGCAGTCCTGTCAGCTGAAGCAGTTCCCACATTGCCTCAGACAGAGAAGCACCAAGACTGAGCCATACCTCTTTCCAGGTCACGGATTTGTGGTCCCTTTGGAGCACCTCCATAAATACACGTGGACTTCAAACGACATGCTCTGCTGTATTCAGCAGCCACCTGCTGCACTTGTTGGGCCAGTTCACGGGTTGGTGCCAGCACAAGACACTAGAAATAGAATGCCCAGCTTTTATTTGAATATCCATTGGAAAGTCCTAGTCAGACAATAATTTTAAGTGGAAAGTTCAGTGCCAGATTGACTGAAATGGATTTAAGTAGCCAAACCAGCAAACCAAGTTACCTGGCATCTCAATTGCCACCACTGACCAAATATGTGAAAGATACCTGAAAGTCACTAACTTCCAGGGGAGAGCAATTTCCAAAATGTAACCCAAAAATCAACACCTCTCCCTGTTCTGTACTATTTTAAGCGCAATCCAATCAGACCTTATAGAATCTGGTTAGGGGAATACATCAACAGGGAACCACTTTATTCATACACAGAAACAGAATGCAGCTATACACTCTTATGAGCATAGACAACTGGTATTGTAAAACACAATCAACATTCCCTAGAAATTAAAATCCCCTTTCATTCACAGGATACTCACAATAGGTCCATCTCCTCGCTCCAGGAATGGCTGATGATTTATATGCACAATGGCAGGCAATAAGTACTGTTAGGAAGAAAGAAAAATTTCATTACAATCTCTTCCCTGTAGTGTTCACCCTGCACTAAGTCAGGCCATACTGTCACTGCTGTAATCCAGCAGTATTCCAGGCTATAATCAAAACTTACGGAGAGTGTTTTCCCTGATCCAGTCTGTGCCACTCCAACCATATCCAATCCACTCAATGCAACAGGCCAACCTTGTGCCTGAATAGCAGTTGGTTCAGTGAAGTTCTGCCTCTGAATTACTTCCATAACATTTGCTTGAAGAGGAAATTTAAACATATGAATTCAGATGTTGCCCTAATCCAGCCTGAAGAACAACCAATAAGCTAGTCTTCACTTACCAGGGAAGTTTGCTTCATAAAAGTTGATAATTGGTTTTGGACAGTTGTGGCCCCTAACTGTGACCTCTTTGCTCGCTCTGTACTGTTCAACTTCTTGCTGCAAAACAAAACACCCATTATCGGAAATAGGGTTTGATAATAAAGTTACATTTTAAGCGACCCCATCTGTGCCTGCTGGGCCCCATGACCCTCAATGTGTTTGCACTTTCTGTTTACTTTTGCTCAAGCCAGATCAGGTACATACCGCAGTACGTCTAACTACATCCGGATGTTCTTGGTAGAAGTTCTTCTCAAATTTGGGCAGCTCATCTAAGTTCCATTTCTTTTTTGTAAGTTTCTCCCCAGGGTTTCCAAATTTTTTCCCAGAGAGAGGTCCACCTCTACTTCCTCCAAAACGAGGGGCTCCAAACCTAGGAAAAAAAGTACATAACATAAAATGCAACAGAAACATTTTGGTCCTTTTCGTAAACAACTTAACCACCATATTTGCAGACAAGCCATTAACGTCACAATTCAGATGTATAAACTCTACCTTACTTACGTTTCAGGACACTAGAACTTCAAAAACCATACTTTAGGCTGCAGATGCCACCATTTGCTTTGCCACAATTCTTATTCGCATGCTAAGGTAACACGTCTTTCCCACTTCCACAATGCAACGGAACAGCAAGTTACAACAAGCAAAGTAAGGCGTTAAAACCATGGCACTACCCCGTGCCCGTGATCAAAATGGTTTCCCATCCCAGCGACACTCCTATTGCTGAAAGCAGGCAGGGGCAGTTATGAAACCTTCCGCATAAGTTTCCCACAACCTGTTTTTTTTTTTTATGTCCCCGAAAATTGACTTTTTTACAACGATATTTTATGAGGCCACGCGCTTTCTCAGTATTTTACGTTCGGTTCCTCTGTTCCGAGAAGGCTGATCTCGAAAGCCCCGAGACGCAGCTCGGAGCCACGCTAAGCCGTGCACTGGATCCGAGCACGGGACTCCTTCCCCCATCCCAATCGCCTCCCAGTTTCAGCCGGGCGGGCGCTGGGAACGATCCTTCCCAGTACAACACAGCGCTCCCCGAGTGGCCGCTGCTTCCTGCCAGCGCTGTTTCCTTTGTCTCTCATTTCTGTCTACGCCACATTTTCCAGCCGCTGCCATTTTAGAGCCGGGGCTGGGCGGGGGGAGGAGGAGGAACAAAGGCAGCAGCAGCACAGCCGGCATTTTGATTCCCCTCAGCCACCGCATGGCGGGGCCGGCCATTAACATCCGCTTACACAACACAAAGCGGAGCCGGCCGGCTTCTACCGGCCACAGCCCGAGCCTTGGGAGGGGGAAGGGAGGGAAGGGAACCGCCCTGCCAAGAGCTCCCCAAGGCTTCGGCACCACCAACCCACTGACCCACAAACCTCCAGCCCGTCCGCCGCTCCCAGCGGGAAGGAATCGGGCTCTACGGGGACCGTCCTTGCTGGAGGGGCCTTTTTTTTCCACCCGACAGGACGAAAATAAAATTTAAAAAAAAAAAAAAAAAAAAGAAAAAAAGAAAAAAAAAAATTCCCCCGCGCCATTCTCAGCGGTTGCACACCCGTGAGGGGTGCTCTGAGGCGGAGGAACCGATACAGTCGCCCAC
This sequence comes from Lanius collurio, assembly GCA_020086605.1. Classification (NCBI taxonomy): domain Eukaryota; kingdom Metazoa; phylum Chordata; class Aves; order Passeriformes; family Laniidae; genus Lanius; species Lanius collurio. The sequence continues at coordinate 2,114,819 of JACBWW010000037.1, read as the reverse complement.
AATCGGTGGCCTAAAAAGCCAGATACCCTCCCCTAGCCACCCCTCGCGGCGGGAGCGCTGAAGGAAGGGCTCAAGGCCCAACCCCCACCCCGCCGCCATCTTAAACATCTGAAAAACAACCCCGAGAGCCCCACGGGCAGGCTCAAGAGTCCGGACGCTGGCGGCGGCTGGCGCCGGCCGTGCCCCCGGACTCACCCTCTATCCCTGTCGCTGGAATACCCGGGCATGGCGATGGTGGCGGTGGGCGAGGCGATTCCGGTCACTTAGAGCGGGTGGCGATGGGTTACGCAAGACCTGGCGCCGCTGACGGGGGCCGCTCACTGTGAGCGCGCGGACGCGCGGACGCCGGTTATATAGGGGGGGGGAAGCGGGGGCTGCCGGGAGCCGGCGCGTGACGCAGGCGCAGGCCCCACCCCGCCATTATGTAAGCGGCCCGAGCCGGCCCCAGGCCCCGCCCCCTTCCGCGTGGGTGCGGCCGCGGCGCGCCCGGCTTTGGGAGCGCGGCCGGAAGTGCCGCCTGTCCCGCGGGGAGCGCCCCCCCCGCGCCTGCGCAGGGGCGCTGCGGGCGGGAGCCTCGTTCCCGCTGAGGGCTTCCCGGCCTGAGGGGAAAATGGAGGTGAGGAATTCTCCCTCCTCCCTCCCTAAGTGCGGGCTTTCGGCCGCCCGGAACGTTCAGAATGCAGCTCAGCTCCTCATAGGTTTTGGCAGGGCAGAGCCGGACCCTGATGTCCGCAGTGCAGCCTCCACTTCTTATAGATCTGTTTATGAAAATCTTCCTGAAAGAGCTCAAGAGGAGCCTGGGCTCTTAACTACTAAACATTTTAACTAATAACTGATACTTCGCGGTAGATTGACCCCATGCCCACCTGTGACTTTCGCTCTCGGAAGGAGCCAGATGTGCGGATCCTGAAAAGCTGGACGAAAAATAACATTATCAAACCTCCTCAGGCCGGTTCTTTTATACTATTACCCACTGCCTTTTATAAATGTTTATAAACATTTACGTAAACAGAAATATTTATAAGCACACGTCTGTAAACAGTTACCAGGGTTGTTATCTTTTTGAATCCCACACCAGGGCCGGTAACCTGAGTCAAAGGTCATCCAAGGTGCAGCGGCGCCGAAAAGCTGCTCAGAAAGCACCGGATAAAAACATTCAGTACCCCGAGTGGGCACGGCTGTTCACCCGCCCGGCTCTGCCAGGGGAGCAACAACGCCAATGTCCCGAGGCTCTGCGCACACAAGAGTTGAAGCACAAACACCCGCAAGCCACCGGCTCCAGGCAGAGAGGGAAGCAAATGAAAACAACATAAGGAAGGACAAGTGCGATAACACCACTCCTCATTTATATCCTCCCACCTTCTAGAAATCTGTGCTTTAAGGCTTTTCTGGGACAAAAATAACCGTATTTGATGGCCATTTCTTCCCCTTTTGGTTCTATTTATGCCCTTAGCTTGTAACATGCCGTGACAATGTATCTGACAGTTTCACTGCATGCAACCTGAAAAACATTCTTTCATTTTCAACATAGTGCCACGTAAGAACAAGTGTAACAAAACAATCTGAGTTAGTAGAAATGGTAATAACTTTATGTTTATTCTGCTGTTTGTGGACATTAATATCTTCAAAGTCACCTCCTTTATAAACCCAAGCTGCAGTGTAATTTTTCATTCTTTTAAAGTAATTCCACGTCTAATTATCCTTTGCTATTTTTTTTCTTTATTGACCAGAAATTCACAACATTTAAGATCTGGACCCCATACAAATCTAGATAATGAGAGTATAAAGATGTTTTTGCTCTGTTGTGTATTATTTTCTAGCAATTTTTTTAAATTGTTGCTAAGACTACAACAAGGTTTGCAAAGACTACAAGTCTGCAAGATATCCTCAAAAGTAACACCTAAGTCAGGCTTATTTTGTTTATGAATAGCCACAGCTGTTTGACCCTCAGCAATTTGGAATTCCACCTTGCTTAACCATTTTTTGTTGTAATCTTTTTTTTCTTTCGGTAGCACTCCATCTTGACTGGTTTTGTAAATGCTATTCCTGCAAATGTCTAATAGAGGGACCTCCCCATTTTTTCTTCAGTATAGATTTACTTATTCAATATGGCTTGTGAAAGATTTTTTGTTCCCCAACACTCTCCACCTACTGACCCTGCAGGCTTTCTGTTCCTGATGAATCTGTAAAAGATTTTTGCAAAGGCTGTAAAAATAACAAATTATCTGATCTTTTCTTGTTCAATTGCATTTATCTTAACACAGATTAATTTGATTTTGTGTATAACTTAGTGGCTCCTGTTACTGTGCTGTTTAATCTTTCTAAGGTTTTAAAGAATTGAAAAGACTAAACAAAAACCCTGCCTTGTCTACGCACAGTTAAGTATGCAAGGAACTCCTTTCAATTTCCTTTGTAAAAACACTTCCTCATTTTTCTGTTCCACCCTCCTAAATTAAACATCATTTTCTTGTGTTCTCTTAATTTGAGCCAATACATGGAAACAAATCAACACAGCTTTGCAGAGCTGTGTATATAGTAAACTGAAAACCATATTTAGTTCAGTTTTGATAGCACTGATCTATGTTTGCTTACACACAACAAAAGCTCTTTTGTGTTCCTCAGGTGGTGCGTGCACTTGGATTTAGAGCTACAAATGGCACCCGTGAGCTCTTGGAGCTCACACCACTGTGGTTATTACTGCCAGTCATTGTTCTTAGGGTCAAAATTGGGACCTCAGCTGCTTTTGTCGTGCTCGAGGACTTTAGCGATAAAGGGCACCAGTTTTTCTCGGAACACAGAAAACCCAGAATTCCTGAGGAGCATGGAATATTGTTGCTCAGAAAGGAAAATAATACACTTTCACCATCCAAGCTCTCCAAAAAGCTGTATGCTAGCAGCTAACACAGTGAGTTTCACTTCTAAATCTTATTTTTAATAAAGGTTTTAGCACTCCTTTCATGCAGAAATGCCTTCGGGTTACCCTGCCATACCTGTATCGTGGCAATTAATACCAAGCCCCGTTAATGGACACACCGGCCGGCAGATGTCCCGGGCCAGCCTGCAAGGTCAAGTGTCAGAACTTTCCCCCGCTCCACCCCCGCCGCAGGCCGGCCCTTTACCGAGAAAACGCCAACAACCGCCTCCCGTTCAGGTGACGAAGGCAGAGCCTCCAGGGCAGCCCCCCCTCCCCCACCGCCACTTCCCGCCGCCAGCCGCGCTCGGGGGCCGGAGCGGCGCAGGGCCGGCCGGGGAACCGCGGGGAGCGGCGCAGGGCCGGCCGGGGAACCGCGGGGAGCGGCGCAGGGCCGGCC
>JACBWW010000037.1:1936746-2111118 GCA_020086605.1 Lanius collurio | reverse complement strand
GGGAGCGGCCGCACCGGGGGGGGGAGGCGGAGCGGCCCAGGGCCGGCCGGGGGAACCGTGGAGAGCGGCGGGGCCGCACCGGGGGCGTCCGCCACGTAACCCGCGCTGCAGCCCGGCTCGGGGCACGGGCTCGCTCTTTCCTCCCCGCTCCCAATCCAACCCAGCCCTGCTCCCAGCACAGAGGCGAGGGCCCCGCCCCGGTGACACCCGCGATGACCGAGCACAGCGGATCCCTGGGGCGCGGGCCCGCCCCTTCCTGCGGCGCTGCCGTTGCGGGCGGTTCCGATGGCGCGGGGGTCGGAGCCGGTGGTGCCGCCATGGGCAGCGCTGAGGGTGCAGGTAGGGCCGGGCCCCGCAGGGCTCCCGCGGGGCTCGCTGCCGTCCGGCCTTGCGGCGGGGCAGCGGCCGGTCTGGTGCCTGCAGAGCCGGCAGAGGCAAGCGGAGAGATTCCTTCTCCCTCCTCACCCCGATGCTGCTCGCATCGCTGGCACCATTTTATTCAGCTCTCTAAAGCTATTGTTTTCTTGTGTTGAGGCTTTTTAAGCTCTTTGCGTTAACCTCCCCGTTCCCCTCTTTTGTCTTTGTTCCGTTCCTGGCGACACTTGGTTTAATAAAGCTGCAGATGAACAATAATTCAAGTCTTCTGAGACATCAGCCTGAAATGTAGGAGATGTTAGCTACTTTAACATTTCATGCATCTGAAACTTCAAGTGATGTCTGGAACTGACTGAGGAGTTGAGAGATGGAAAAGTAACACTCCTATGTACAGAAGACTGAAAACTCTACAAATTAGTTGTTGTTGTAGTAATTCTGTAGTTTTTCCTCCCAGACATGACTTATGCTCTCTCCAGTAAAGTTCTTAATACTTGCTAAAATACTATATTGATTTTCAAAAGGAAAATCTGGACTTAAAGAATCACAGACTAACAGAGGTAGAGACTTTAGTTGTTCAAAGTTGATACTTGAATTGAGTGACAGGGAAGACTGTAGAGGATATATGTCTTTCAAAGCACTTTGAACTCAGGACTCAAAGTTTGGGGAAAATCAGGACATTGATGCACGTATCATTGTGCTCAACAGACCAGTTGGTAGGACCACTTCTGTATTATAATCCTTAAATAATTAATTAATGTAGAATTTACCTTTCATGAGGAATATTTACATTAGAAGTGATGTCATTGCCCAAGACTTTTAGAGAACCTGGGTTTGTAAGAAAAGCTCCTGTTTTCCAAAGTAGTGCCTGTCATTTCTGATCATTGATAAATGGTGTATCAATGCTTGGTGTGTTAAGGTGTTGAAGGTTTGGAATTCCTGGTTATGAGACCAGATTCAAATTTGTTTTTCATTACGTTGAAAAAAAGTTAACCTGACCAGCCTATGGTACTTCAGTGCCTTTCACCTCCTTAGTCCAGGCACTTGAACAATATGTTTAATATTTGGGATGGATGGGACAGCCTCCTGGGTTTGACCACCTCTGGGATAGTCAAAGACACAGGGGTTCCACCTTTCACTGTAAGTAACCGTGTCTTATTTCTGTGTCTTTCAGTTGGGACATTAATGTTTTGTTTCTAAATAGATTGGGTTGATGTTGCCAATGATCTTTTAAGGACCTGTCACATAAACCAGCACATAAAGCATCTCTCAGAATGTGGTGCTGACGTGTTTGTTCGTCTTTATGAGTCAATCTTAGGAGAAAAAGTTCCAGGTAGGAATAATAATTGCTAAATCTGCTTTTTATTTTTGTCTCTGTGTATTTTGTAGCTAAATAAAATTGAAACTCGTAAAACTTCCTACAGATGTAGGGATTTAAAGTACCTGTGTCCAAGACAAAAATATAAGATTGTCATTCTTTAAGATTTAAGTAATATTGGGCAATTTTATTTTAATTTTGCACTGCTATGAGGTTAGCCACAGCAAAACTGCTGTAAATTAGGCCTTGAAAGCTGTCTGTGGGCATAATACTTCTGAAGAGTGTGAACTGGCTCATTTTATCTTACACTAGTGTTAACACTGAAGTCTGCTCTCATAAAATGCTCAATACTTAAAGTCTGCTGAGAGCTGAGCTGTGATTTAACCCTGCTTTAACTCAACTCCACTGGACTTCAGTGACAGCAACTGAGCAGAGGCTATACAATTATGTATTTGCTTTATTCATAAACTGTTATGGGTAGGAAGTGTCAGACTACTAATTGCAGAAGATTTTAATAGCACTGAGGTAACTGGCACCTACAGAAGGTAGAAGTCCTGTTAAATGTAAGCCCAGAACTAAAAATTATGTTGTTCCCAATTAAGTAGAATACACTGCAGTCCAGTTAGTGTGTGATAGGAAAAGAAGCAGCTAGCACAAACTGCAGTTCCAGTCTGATGACCTGAACGAGGTGTATATGCTGAGAGTGAAGGAGAAATGCTTTAGGAGTCTCTATTCTTGAATTTAATCCTGATAAAACCCTCACATCTTCCAGGGGTGTTCTAAGTTTGTGCTCAGTACTTATAAAAGATTTCATAGGTCCATATGATAGTTGGGCTTTTCACCCAGGACACAAGGTACTGAAAAAATACTTGTAAGCAGAAGTAAGTTAATTAAGGCACATGCAACAAGCTATCCATTTAAATAACCTAAAATTTGTTACTTATTTTGCACAGATTTCATAGCTACTCCCAGAAGCCAAGAGGTTGATGCACATAATATACAAGCAGTAATAGATTCCCTAGCATTGGATTATTTGCAGGTCAGCTTGTCTCACATCACTGGTAAGTACTTGGTTTAATGAGACAAACACCAGCTGAATATCTGTATGAACTCTTTAGAGCCTGATGTTATACAGCTTGCTTTCATACTTGCACAGAAGGTCTTTTATGGTGCTGGATATCATCAGAACACTGACCCCTTGCCTTGGACATCAAGTTATAAATTGAAACAGGAAGCAGAAAATAAATAAGAGAAAGAAATGTTAAAGTTAACATCCAGCCATGCTTCCTTTGGGTGCTAAAGTGTTACAGTGAAATCTGTTACTGGCTCCGGCTTGGACCCTGGGTTTTAAGACATGACTCTGGAGTTCTAAAGTTGTTACTACATTTTTGTAAGTTGGTAAGTAGAGTTGAAGTGTGTTGTGTTATCTGTACACACATAATGGCTTTCCCTGAGTATTCCTGTATAGGGTCTCACATAGCATAACCTGCAAAGAGTGAAAACTGCTTGGTAAGAAATATCTCTGACTTGGTGCCTGTACACAGTGGCTGCTGCTGCCACTCTGTAGACTGGTTTGTGCTATAGTTTTATGTGTAAGAAAAATACTAAATAACAACTGTCCCTGAAAATATCCCTGAATATCTGTGTGTGTGTGAAAGCAGTTACTGCATCAATAAACTTTCGCTTATTAGAATTGAAAAGATGCAAATTTAAATAAGGCACTTAAAATATACCTTAAGCTTACCTACATAGCCATACATAAATGACCAAGTATCTTCTGAGCTGACACCTTTACAAGAATTTCCAAGCACTGTCCTGTAGAAAACTTACTTTTGAGAATTCTTCTTCTGTGAATTATTAATATGTGGCATTACTTTCTCTTAAGGTGAGAACATTGTGAAAGGAGACAGGGAATCTATCAAAAACCTCCTTGAAATATTTGATGGTTTGTTAGAGTATCTTAGAGAAGTCAGTGAAGCATCTTCTCAGACTGGAGGTGAGACGTAAACCCAAAATGTTTTCAATGTAGCAAAGATTCATGTGGGTTTTTTGTTACTTCTGTTGACAATTATTTTGTTACTTATACTTGACAATTAAGAGAAGTGAAAGGCAAAATTGACCCTGGGGGAGGAAATTTCACTGGTGAAGCTGAATATTTGCATTCCTTATTTTCATAAACAATAATAAAATAGATATTTTCCCCCCTGCTTCATTCTTGTGGCAGAAACCTACCCTAGACAATTCATCCTTTGTTAGTTGCTTTTCAACCTGTAAGTCAAAGATTTAGGATTAGCATTCAAGCAGGGAAATGTTGGCTTTAATTGGAACAATGAGCAAATGTCCCTTTTACTTACTAGGACATAATGGGGATGACATCCTTTCCTGGGAAGTGGGTCTTGGGAGTAGGTCCATAGCAGGGGTTATTTTAAGAAAAATGGGAAGAGAAGGTGCCCCATAGAGGCATCTTCCTGCAGACAGTACTGGTCTTCCTATCTCAGAGCCAATAAGAGCTGTCACCACTGACTGTTGCACTCTGTGAATAAAGGGGAGAGCTCTTGGTGCCTCAGCCAGTTTCCTCCTGACCTATTCCAGAGTGGAGAAGAAAGAGGACAATAGGAATGTTCAGTGCCTGTACTGCTTTTCCCTTCCCTCAGACTGCTAAGTCTTGTTACCCAGTGGGGGTTAGTGGCTCAAATTTTCTAGCTGTAAGTCCCCAGTTTAATTCTTTTGAGGAAGAAGAAAGGTTTATTAATAACTGGAACTAGGGCATATGTGGTAGTGGTGTAATTTTTCAAAGCTTACCATAAAAGTTGCCCCACCTCCCCTACCCCTCCTCCATGGGGGAATGTTACATGTCATCATTTTAGATAAAACACTATAATGTTGATATTACACATAAAATGCTTTGATTATATTGGAATTATTACCTCTTAGTTTATAAGTAGAAGGAGTTTTTGTGAAAATAGTTACCTCTTGGTTATTAACAGCTGAGATCAATGTGCTGCCCAGTGATGAAATTCAAATTGCACCTCAAGAGCAGCTGGAAAGCATTGCTGGTCAACTTACACAACATACACTACTCTCATCAGTTGAAGGGTAAGAACAATTCTGAAGATTTGCTTTGACATAGTGATTGACTGTCTTTGTGTATCTGCAGAGAAATTACAGGTTTTTTTGTAGTATAGACACCTACTGATTACATATGCCAAAAGGAATGTGAGGTGACTCCTTTGGTCAGGCTAAAATTACATCTGGGACTTCTTTTGCCCTTGAAGAGCTGCTGATTCTGTTTCCCTTAAGTTTACTTTTTCTATGGAATGAAACAACTTGAAAACTTTGCTAAGTTTTAAAGATTGTATTTTAAAGATTGATTTGTTAAGCTGAGTTCAGTTTGTGGTTGTGACTCCTGCTCTGGTTTGCTCTGCAGCAGCAGGACCGTGTCCTGCACGGCTCCTCGGCAGCTCCATCTCATGGGCTGAACGGGCAGAGGCTGAGAGAGGAAATACTTGATGGTTTTATGTTCCCCTTAGGTCCCAGTCAGAATATTTTGTTCTAACTTGTGATGCAGATGGCTCAGAATCTACCAGTGAATTAATTAAACTTGGAGAGACTGCTCATTCGCTTTCCAAGAGAGGGGAAGGTGAGTTTGGGTGAAAATAAATGTTAAGACTCTTCTGTAGTAAGACTTCCAGGCTTTTTGTTTCCTTTTTAAAAGTTACTTCTTTCAGACAAATACTGTTTAAAATCCATATTAGAAAAAAAACCCAAACAACCCACAATAAGCAAATACATCTTGCTGAAGTTAAAATTTCTGGAAGTAAATATTCCAGGCATTATTTTTCATGACTCATGAGCTGCCTTATTTGGATAAAGGTTTGTTGCTTGAGTTCTAACTCAGTTCTCCTACAAAGGCTTTTTTTTTCAATAGAATAGGAGAATTCTGAAGACTTTATTTCATTTGCTGCAGTGTAAGATATATTATTTAAGACTGTAGAAAGACTAGTAAGTTCATTCTTAAAGAAGACTTTTTAGGAGTGTGTGCCCCTTCAAAACTTCATGGGTGACTCTGAAAAAAATAATGTGCAGATTACTTAAATGTAGCTCATTTTTATTTCCTATTTTTCTGTAAGAGTATTCAAATTCTTCTTATTCTTATTGATTATTCATCTCCTCAAGTAGGGGCATAAAGAAATATGAATTATGAGCATTTCATTGACTGGAATTACAAATAAGAATTTAAGAGACTGATTTTGAGCATAGTATGGATTGCTGACACCAAGCAATGAGCAGACATTAAAGTTGTCCATCTCAACAGTTCATGGCAAGATGCTTTATAGATCTTAATTTAATCTTTTTAAACATCCACTTCTAGAATTTCAGATGCCTATACTGTGTCTAGCAGAAAAGGACACAGGGGTAGAAGAAGGTGAAAGCTCCGAGGCTCTTGCAGCGGTGCCCAGACTGTTGTCAGAAAGTGAAAGGGGGATTGTAAAGGAAAAGGAGGATGGTGAGTATTGATTGTTCTGACAGCTCCTCCACGTGATTTTGACTTAGGGGGATGCAGGGAACTAGGGTAGTGTGGAGGAAAGCTTTAGTCATGAATGGAAACACTTTAGTGTTTCAAAATAAATTCTTTTCAGAAATACTGTATTTTAGGATATAAAATAGAAGAGGCAAACTTTCATTATCTGCGGTGTTTCTCCTTAGCTAGGATTTGGCTTCAGCTAGGCTGTTTTTAATTGTGGTTTGTATTCTTTTCTTCTATGGTTCAAAAAACTAAAAAGTCCTGTGGAAGATCCTCAAATCATGTTCTTAAGGCATAAGCAATGTTACAGCACTGTCCTATGCAATCCAACAAAGGTGGCAGCTCACATTAGCTATTGAGACACTTCCCTTTATTAGCTACAGACAATGCACAAAACATGTTCTACTTTCCCAGATAACACTTCAAGTTCATTGTATTTGCCTCTTCAGGATGGAAGGAGTCTGTTCATGCTGGTGAACCTCACAAAGGGAGTTCAAGTGTCATTGCTACAAAACTGGGGGAACCCATCCAACAAGCAATTCCTCTGCTGCCCCCCTTCCAGCCCTCAGATCCAGGATGGAGAGATTTCCACAGCTCAGACAGACAGGCAGCAGCTTTGGCTTGCAGTCAAGCAGTGAACATTCCTACTGTAAGGAAAAACATACCCTTTGATTATTTCATTTTCTTTTAGTAACCAATCCTGCTTTCATTTTGAAACCTCCTAGTTTACTTGCAGAATGGGAGTAGCTGCTCCCTGACGAACACTTTGGAATGTGTCAGAGTTTATCTCAGTTCCAGGAATTTTAGATTGTGGATTCAGTCTTCACTAAGTGTCTTGAGAGAAATTTAGTTTGAGGGCTGTGTTTGTTTTATACCTATATACGTACACATCTCCACAGTCAATGCAACTGCACAGTTTACAGTATAGTAAACAAAAGAATTATAGTGATTTTTATCTATCTATAAAATCAGCATTGATTTCCATTTGCAGACAATCGTAATGTATGACCTTCCTGTCAGCACTCTCCTGTGAATTTATAGAACACATCTTGCTTTTTATTTCAGATTGAAAAGTCACTTACCAAAAAAATTGATGATGTTTCTGATAGTCTTCCTCTATCAAGAAAGATTCCTGGTGAGAGAAAATTTTGCATCCTATAGGGTAACTCTTAAGTATTGTAACATTGCATTTATTTTTACTGGCACCACAAGAAACATTGGTTTGAATCTGCTAGTGCATTTTTTTACATTCAGCCACAAGTTCATATTTCTATCTCTGCTTTACAGAGGAACAAAAATAGGTTACTTTTAATCTGTTCTCTGTACTGGAAAAAAGTAATCCATGTCCCCAATTCAACTCCTTTCTTAGTTAATCCCATTAAGATGGACCTATACTACAGGAATCTTTTCCAGCAAGTAAATCCCATGGCTGAGCTTATTCTGAGCAGAGAAACATGGGCCAAACACGCCAGTTTCAAGTCTAAGAAAAAGCCATTAACTGCTTTGTAGAAAGGTTTAGAAGCTATTTTTTTTCAGTACTCATTTTCTCTGTTGCCTTGGAAACACTGCTTACCTTTTTTAGTTTCCATAGCATTCCCATGACACTGAACATTGAAGACTGGAGAAATTACCAAAATGAATGTCACAACTGGGTAACCACAGTTGCTTTGTCATTCTATTCTCTGAATAATTTGGATCCACAGGCCATGGCTCACATCTTTTTTTACTTGTTGCCCACATTAGTAGTCACAGTGCCATTAACTCACACTTACCTGTCATCTGCTTCTGCAGTGGGAGAAATGGTGGGATCAGATGATGCTGAGGACAATGTGACAAAGGTACATGTTGCATCTTAATTTTTGGAATTTCAATCAATATATTTTGATTTCTGCTTAATTTGTCTGTTATCTTGTAGCACTTCTGGGCTTATTTCAAACCTGCTTTGGACTTGCTTTCCTCAATATAAAACCAGCAATGCAGTGTTGATAGACTGTGATTATGTGCAGCCTGTGAGTCATGTCAGTTCTTAGTTCTTCCTGGAGTTCTTTGCTCCAAAATGTACAGAGCCAGCACCCACAGAGTTCTATTTATCACAACCAACCAGTTACTGGTTATCTTGCTTTTTAATCAAAAATACACAAAGCACAAGAACATAGTCATGTTTTTTCTCTGAAGTGTATCAGCATCCTAAATTAGTAAGAATTTTGGGGGTTTTGGCCAATAAAACTTATATTTACTCCTTTTTAAAGATCTGTGAACACTTACTATATTCTTTCATTTTATTTTCTTGCACTGTCCTTTGCTTTTCAAAAACTGAATAACGCAAAACCCACAAACTGATCAGCAGATACCACTCTGTGCCCATAGATACCATTCTGTCCTCATAGAAATGTGTCTGTAAAGGAAGTTTCTTTCTCTGGAAAGACTATTTTTGCCTTCTGCAACCACAAGAGGTTCTCACAGACTTTGCTTATTCCAATAGTTTAAAGAAGCTTTTACTTCTACATTGTCTCTGTTTGCAACTCATTTTCCATTGGTGCATTTCCCCAGTACGTCCGTGCCAAGCCCCAGTTACTCCAGTTTGAACAGAGAAGTTACCAGTGCAGTTAATGGCACAAGGACAGGAGTGTTCCCTTCTGGCTCACTGGGAGCTGCAGCTCAGTGTGTACTAAGGGAAGCTCACCTTATTTCTACTACCTGGCATCAGTCCCAGGCTGATGAGGTGGAATGTGGAGATATTCATTATCTTAACTTAGACCCTGTTCTGGTTCAGTGGTTTAGCTGTGAACTGATCTTCCACACTTTTGCTAGTTCATTTCTTTAAATGTTAATTCTCAGAAGCACACTCTCTGCAGTCAGGAGCCTATTTTTACATATCTATACTCACAGGGTTTGAGATGATTCTGTTACATCTCTACTCACATGATCTATAAAATCTTCATTTACTTTTTTTCCTAGGGGTGTCTGGTATGTGAGTCTTCTATACCTGCCATCTCTTTTGAGGAGAAGCTCTCACTAAATGCTGAACAAGTGACACAGACTCCTAAACCTGAATCTCGGTACCAGCCTAGAACAACAAGGCAAGTTTAGATTTTTGGTACTGAAGCACACTGGTACTTTCATTTCCATGTCCAGCCAGCCTCTACTTCCTTTTTTAAATAAGATATCTCCTTCCTTGGTTGTGTGACAGTGAAAGATGAATTCTAACAGAAAGATTTCCTGTTTCTCCTGACATTTTTTCATTTTGTTAAATATGGTTATAGGCTTTACATTCTGCTTTACTTAATCCTATAAAAACCTGCTTAGGCAAAAAGTGAACTGGAATTGTGGGAGATAATGCTCACCTTCAAGCTTTTGGAATAGAAAGAAAATCTGTCTGTTTTCTGCTTTAGCAGATACAAAAATTCTACTGCAGATTTGCTTCAAGATTCACTTTCCCACAGAACAACAAAGAAGTTGCCTGAGCAAGAGGTTCATGAAGCATCAGAAAATCTGTCTCACAGACTAAAAGAACTAGATTTAGTAAGTAAAATCTCCTCTTTGTTGAGCTGAGCAATCCAGGTTGAGTAATGACAGTGGAGAAAAGAAGAATATCAATGTAATATGGAGGAATAGGAAATCTGCAACTAACACCTGGCTTTAGTGCATTCAGACTTTAGAACTGTCTGTTGAGCGTGACCCCCACAAAAAAATCTCTCCCACAGATGTTGAAGAGAGCTTTGGGTGAGCACACGAGAGAAGAGGAGCTGGCAGATGAGGACAGCCTGTCACAGCACAGTGACAGTGTCATGGACTATGGCCACAGGACAGAGAGAGGTAACAATCCTTGGGTCAGTTAAGTATTGGGATGGAAAAGAATATAAAAGAAACCTTTTCATGTAAAGCTGCTACGCTGATTTACAGTTACTTACTAAGTTTTATATTGCTAGTTCACTTCTGTGTTGTCTTTGATCCAAACCTGAGCTACAGTAACAGAATTGCAACCAAGTTTCTGTTTAACACTTAAAAAACGGTGGTAAAACTTAGCAAAAAAATACAAGGCAAACACAGCTGCAGTAAAAAATGTATAGAAATTGGGGGGAGGGACAGAATACAAGCTCACAGGACTGTGGTTCTGAAATGAGGGCCTAGTCACAGTACATTTCACTGGGTTTTTTTGTCTCAGACACTCAATGAATGACCTTTCCCTACAGACACATCACATCCAAGGTACCCAGGCAGGCCACGATCCCTCTCCCCAGCCTCACCCTCATCCCAGCATCAGCAACGTGAACTTCGTGGTAGTGGGACAGGCCAAATAAAGACAATACGCAGCCAGCTGCAGAAAGAGAGGGATGAAAGAATAAGGAAAACAAAGGTAATTTTTAGATTAGACCTTGTGGTAATTCTTACCAATAGTTACACTAAAACCATGAAAACAGAACACTTTTACTTAATGGGGGAATCTGGTCTCCTTTAGTAATTGTATGCTGTTTTATTTGTAGCCTGATGAGGAAGAGACTTAAAACTCAAATTTTGCAAAAAAAGAGTTTAAAGTGGAAGAAGCTACTTTGACCCATGCAGCAAACAAGTTAACAAGGTGGCTGTATGGACTGATTATTTCCTCTGACAGGTCCTTTTATTTTTGTTTTCTAGCTGGTCACTAAAGCTTATGAAAATGAGCTAAGAATTTATGAAGAGAGGGAGAGGCATATACTTTCCAAGCTCAGAGAAGCTGCCAAGGAAGTGGTAAGTGATACACTGTGGGGGTTCCTGGTTTTGTTTTGTTTGATTTTTTCTTTTTAAATTTGTCTAGATGGTCTGTCCAGACTCTTTTGGGTACAAAACCTCCTTGACTGCCAGTGTCATAGTTACAACCCTGAACCATTAGTAAGTTACTACTTCAGTTGTAAAGTGCTGCAGAAGAGCTGAGGTTATGCAATAATGAGATTTAACCTTTATTTGAACCCTGACCTGCATTTTGTAAACTCTGGGCTCCTGGAGAATCCAATGCAATGTGTCCAAGTTCTCATGCTAAAGTCTGAAAGACATTTAAGATCTGATAGCCAAACTATGTTCTATCAGTCTCCCTTCTTATACCTGTTCTCCATCTGTTTTACATCTGCTCCTAAGGAACAAGAGTATAAAGAAAACATCTTTCAAGAACCTCCAAAAATGTCTCAGCCAGTGAAAGTTTATTCTAGAAAAACCACACCTCAGTATCCCAAATACAGCCAGTGGATTCCAAAACGAGGGATCAGGAAGCCAAAGCAAGCAGCTCCAAGTAAGAACTGCAAAACTATACTTGGTGGAAAACTGGCATCTTTTGAAAGCATGTGTTGAACTTCAAGAATAAAGGCCCCAGTCCAACATATACCAGTCAGCTGTAGCATTTTCCCTTCTTCTGACCTCTGTATGTCTGGATTTTTGTTAGGGAAGATAATGCTTTAAGTAAATGTAAACCATCAGTGCACAATCAAATTGTAACCCATTTGCTACTTCCTTAAAATCCCTTGGATTATATTCAGGGCTTGTTTCCATTGCTGCTACTCCTGTGCTTATTCCACTACAGTCTGAGCTCTCCTTTTGTTGTTTTTCTGAGCATATATCAGGTTTAAAATTGGGCCTGATGCTTGAGCTGAGCCATAGGTAACAGAGCAGGATTTGTCAGGACCCTGCCACTGTGGTGTTAATGCTGCCACTGATTCTGCTGAGCCAAGTGATGCTTCAAGAAAGCCAAGCTGCAAATCCTAGGCCCAGTTTTGGTAACCAGCACTGTGCATACCTATGGATAAGATCACCAGATAATCCCCTGGATGTTGCTCAGCTACACTGCCTTATTTTTTTTCCAGTTTTTGAAGGCCATATACTTGGTAAATACCCTTTTGCTTCATCTCCCTATCACCTTTTCCTGCCAGAAAGATCAAAGATGTAATGGGAAGGAGCTGGTTGCAAACCAGTTTATTTTGCATCTGTTTACTTGACCTGGATCTGTCATTGACACTGCTGTGCTGGCTTTATTTTAAGTTTCTGCAACCAGAGATAGAAAACAATCACTGATTAGTGCTGGTCAGAACCACACAAAGAAAGACGGTGATTCCTGTCTTAGTTGGATGGGGTAGTGGTAGGGAAATGACACCTGAGCTATAAAAGCAATTCTTTAGAGAAAACAATAAAAGATTGGGATTGCTTTCTCTGCTGCTGTGCTGGCAGGATGATGTTGTGTCCTTCTGGGCTTTACTTGACATGGTAACAGCAGCATGGTCATTTTATGCAGTGCTCAAAGTAAAATATTTCTGGACCTGGGCTGACACTTGTCTGCATGAATTTACAACTAAATGTATTCTCCAGGAATTTATTGCTTACCTCTGTCTTTATCTTACAGTGACAATTAGAGACAATGATCTCCTGTTGCAGCTCCTGGAGGAGTTTCCTCACCTGCACATTTCCCCTCGTACTCTGAATAAAATGTGGCAGCAGCAGCTTGCACACACTCTGCACCTTAAGGCACTTTCTGGCAGACCTAGACCAAAACTCCAGAATGAAGTGAGTGTTCTCAGTCTTACCTGCTGAGTGTCAGCAGAGATACCCTGATACCACATCAGCAGCACAGACAGGGCACCTGCACACCCACAGCACAGTGTGGAAGGATGTTCTGGGAGCTTGGCTAAATAGGGATGTACAGCTTTACATAAATAGGTTCAACTTTTCATCAGCCACTTAAATACTATGGTCCTTCTTTCATACTGGTTTCTTGAGTACTGCCTAGGGTTGCTATTGCTTTTTAGAAGCATTTTGTAGTTTCCACTGCTAGTTCTGAACAGTCTTTTAGTTTAAAAGTGAGTTATGAGATGCAAAAGTTGATTAACTTATACAAGGCAACTCTCAACACAAAACCCAAAACAGCAGAGGAGCAATATTTAAACCTGCTGCATAGGGCAGCTTGTCCTGCAGAATAATGCAAGTAATTAGCTTTTTTTTTAAAACCTCCAGGTTGAACAAGCCTTGAAGAAACATGAGCTGCTTGCTGCAATTATTAAGAGAGATCACGATCACAGCAAGAGACTGGTATGTTCTTTGAAGACTGTTTGTTCCATAAGGCAAAGATTTCACATTGAGCTGTCTAAATGCATATTCCCAGATCATGAAAGTGGCTTTTTGTCTTATGACAACTTTATGCTTTTTGAGTGGCTGTGGTCTCTAAATGCCACATAATCTGTCTGTGGTGTGGCTACCAGGGTCATGGGAATGGATTAGTAGTAGTAGTAATAGTATTTATCATTACTACTACTACACTGCATTGTTGCTTTAAAAGGTAAAACAAATTCTAAAAACGTGCAAGGAGGAGAAACCTGAGGTTGTATTTCCTCTCCCACAACAGTGCTGGCTCCTTAATTCTATAGTGACACTACTTTGCTACATCAGTGGTGACTAAAGCTTTAAACCATAGGTGCAGTGTAAACCTGGAGTGTGGAGAAGGTCCTCAGTAAAAGACCCTAATTAGCAATGATTAACAAAGCTTTGATTGCAGGAGTATCTCTTGGCAGTTTGATGGTCTGACAGCTCCTGCTCTCCCTTTAGCAAGAAATCCAGCAGCGCATCTACCGCCAGAAATGGGCCCAGAACAAGGTGACAGAGAGGAGGCAGCAGGTGGCCCGGGCCAGGAGATACTTTGAGGACTACAGGGTGCAGCTCCGTGCCAAGATGATGCGGGAGAGGACACGGGAGGCCAAGGTGAAGAGCAGGGGTCTGGCTCTGCAAGGGTACAGTTCTTTCCTAGCTGGACCCCAGTGCTGAGGGCTGGTAGTTCAATGCTGCAAGTGCAGTGACCAGAGCTCAGAGTGGGGATGAAGTGGTTGATCAGTCAAGGTCACAGATTAAATGGTTCCTTCTCTGTAAACATGGATACAGTGCAGGGCAAACCACTGTGAGAGAAAGGATGATTTATGGGGCTAAGAGGAGAAAGGGTGAAGTATCAGTGTGGAAAAAGAGGGCTGGTAACAGGAGAAGTTGGGGAAATGGGTTTTCAGAAACATTAGGATTAAGAAGTTGTTCCTATAGTCACCAGCCAAAGAAAACAATCTAAATCTTCAGTTAAGGGAACTGATCAAACAGGCACCTTTATTATTCAGTTGTGTTTGTTAAACAAAGTGGACTTTGTGACAAATATGATCTAATTAGGGCTGGAAGTAAGAGTGAGGGAAAGCAAGGAGAGTTACTACACTCCACAAGAGCAGATACACAAAATTGTCACCTTTCAAAGTAAAAGATTACAAGTTTACTGCATAATCCACTGTTAGTGATTTGAGAACTGTTTGCCTCAAGCTGTGAGCTACAGCTGGTAAGAGTTCTGGTGGAGGAATGGAAAGCCTGAGTCCAGGCTGGATTTCCTGTTGCTGGAAACCTGGATGAAGGTCCTGAAATCAGACTGCAGAGTACAGGGTAGGTTGTAAATCACAGTGCATGTTCAAAGGTCCTGGCTTGCACAGTTGAGTCATCTGACTAAACTGACATGAAAAGTTATTTTATCTATCAAAATTTCAGCTAAATGAGTAATACAAATCCAGCTCAGCTGTGTCTGCACCACCCTTTCTAGGTACATAATTGTACTTCTCCATGGGCTATGGCCTATCCTCATGTAAACACCATTCCATCAGGAGATAAAGCAGCTGAAAAGTGTAAATGTATACTTAGAGGTTCCTGGGAAAGTTTCAGGTTTGCTTTTTTTAATTGCTGGCAGATATTTAAAAACTTATTTGAAGAAGGCTTAGAAATTCAGAAGCAAAGACTGAGGGACCTGAGAGTATATGCTCAGGAGAAGCGTGATGAGCAACGGAGAGAGCACCAGAATGAGCTGGAGTCTCTGGAGAACTACTACAAAGATCAGGTAAAGCTTCATCTGGATAAGACAGATCATATTTTTCCATTTAGAGGTCTTTCTTTAATTAGTTCAACTCACACATGTTATGTTTAGTTTTCCATGCTAGCAGAAGCTGTATCTCAAGAATTCCGAGAAATCCAAACCAGAGAGAAAGCACAAGCACAAGTAAGTATTCTTAATTTTGTCCAACTGCCTTTTCTTTTTACATGCTGTGGCTAATGTCAGTATTTTCTTTAGATGCTACAGAAATCAAGAAAAGAACTGAGATCAAAGATGGAAAAGGAAATACAGCAACTGCAAGCAGCAATCATACACAATGATGATGACACCTTTTTTCAAGAACTAGAAGCAGACAGACTGAGAACCAGACTTCAGATGGCTTCTTTCCAGTACAGCCAAAGCCATTTCTTCTAAGACTTGGGTAAATGTCACTGCAGTCCTCCCTGGCTAAGATCATCAGAGTCTCTGAGAGCTGCTCTAATGGGAAGATGGTGTGAGGCTGTTTTTCTCCCTAAGATACCTGTTCTGTCATTTTGACCTGTCAGGGGATAGCTGCTGGGATCTGAGATCTCCACAGCATTTTTATGATTACCAATAAAGTTTCTGAACTACTTTTTACCTTCCTAGCAAGGCTGGGATAATGTTCCTCTGCCTCTACCCAGAGGGAGTTGGGATGAAGTCAGAGGGCTGTTATCCTGGGGGAACAGTTGGATGCTGAGGCTCCTCTGCATCTGTGCTGGGGCTGTTGATGCTAAGCCCATCTAACACCATTAGCCAGAAATCATGGACTGGAAAGCTCACAAAGCACAAGAAGATCTTTAAAAGAACATCAGACATTCAGGTTTCCCAGGAAAGGCCAAGTTAAGAGAATGCCTGTAATAAACCTGACATAAATAACTGGGAATTTAAAACATTAGGCAAGGGAAGACTATTTATTCCACTCCTTCTTCAGTTTCTTCACTGTGTTTGCAGTGTTGGTGTTGCTGGTTTGATAAAATATAAAGGCATATAAAATACTATTTCTATACTACAATACATTGGGAAAAGTAGTTTGAAATTAGAAAACAATGAATATTCTTCTAAAGCAGTCCATGATGAGCTTCTGCAAGAGGTGAACCCTCTGGGAAGCAGCTGTGGACAGCATTCCTAATCTTCCACAGGGCCACACTCACACGTGCAGCCTGCTTACTCCATCTTCACACTGACAGAACCAGAATTAAAGAACAATTAAATATTTTACCAGTCAGCTTTTACCTTACTTCAGGTTCTACGGTCTGATTCCAGGCAGAGCAGGAGCTGACAGCAGGCACTGCACCAACTGTGACATCTTCCAGTGCTATAAACAGTACAGTGCACAGCAGAAAATCCAGGTTCCACCAGCCAAACACTGTGGGCCCCAGGAAGTGCCAGCACAGAGGGATGAGTACTTAAACTAAGAACAATTACATAACACCAAGCTGATACTAATGATGTCCAGTAGTGATAGAGTCTCCTCTGCCTGAGTAGAAGAGTTCTTGCTTAAAATTGCTGTGTAAGAAGTGATATAGGAATGCTGGATTTATTTGCATTGTACATAAAATATTTAAAGATTGCTGTGAAGGGGGTGTTTCTGATGGCACTGACAACACACAGAGAATTCACACTCATGCACTGTAAAAAGAGCTAAGCAGTAACAAAAGCCCCCAACATCTGAAGCAGCTCCTTTCACAGATTAAACAAACCAGCTAGATGTTACAGCGTGAGCTACCTCTCCACAAAACCAGAAACACAAACCCTGACTTGTACAAACCTTTTCAGGGAGTTGCTGTAAGTCTGGCTAACTTGAAACCTTTAAAGGACAATATTTATCAGGTAAGTTGATGAAATTTAGCAAGTGTTTACCAAATTTACCTTTATTTCCCTCAAGGATGATGGTGTAACTTTGCTGAGTTTTGAGAGGAGATATCTGTTCACCAATGCTGAAATAAAGTCCTTGCCAAGACATGGCAGTACCTGAGAGCCAGAAGTAAGACCTGCTGTGTTTGCCTAGAACATTTCAGCACACTGCTGTAGGTAACAGCACATAGGAAGTCACCAAGTTTTAAGTATTTTCTCCTGAAACAAAGTCAAGTTACTTTAAAATGACATTTTTACATTTTAAAGTTTTAATTAAGAAAAACTTAAAACTTTTAAAACCATTGATGCTGTGACAGTGCAAACAGCATACAATTTATTGCTCAACTTCTGCATGGGTACATACATTAGGTACTTAAAAACCATTTTATACAGATTTGTTTTTTGTTAAAGCTCATGTAACAGCTGGGTGAAAATACGATACCAACACTAAAACACTGTAATAAATACAATGGAAATTATAAACTAAGAACTGTCAGTTTGTGGAGGAGTAATTACACTTGTATAAACTAATTACAACTACAGACAAAGCTCTGAGGATGTGGTAGAGCCAGGAACCTACTACATAGTGTAAAGTACAACAAATGGCACCTGTTAACTGTGTGGTGCTGTTTAAAAAGATGCTACATCGAGCTGGAGGATGGTGCTGTGACAGAGGAGCAAAGCTTGAACTTCCATCAATGCAGCCATTTAAACGCACCAGGAGTTCAGTACAGATGTAGTGTTGTAGAACAGGAATTTCAAAACAGCTTGTGTGCTCTGGACTTCAGTACAACACAAAAATTTGGTACAAATAAATCAGTTTAGGGAAACTGAAACTATGTGCAAAAAAAAAAAAAAAAATTAGAATACATACTGTACAAAGCACCATTACAAAACTCTTTACACCGAGAAATTAAATCCTCTGAAACTCAACTGTGAACTGTATATTTGAAATCTACAAAAATCACTGTTCATAATTAAACATTCATAATGAAAAGCAACAGCATAAAACCATGATGTGACATCTCTCTAAAACAATTAAAGACTGGATAAAGTAAAACCCAGTAAGAGGGACACATTGAAATAAATATTCACATTAATCATGGGGTGAAAAGTCCAAGGTTAAAATGCAATATTAGGCTTAGCACCTTTTTGAGGGGAAAGTAGCTGACATGTTCTTGAAACAAAATTTTAGAAAGGAATCAACCCTTTAGTATTTTCAGATGAACATCTGACTGGGTGATGAGGTGCTTTAGTTAAAGCTCTCAGTCTTTATGAAGGTAGAAAGGCACTCAAAATACTTGGTATATTCATCCTCACCTGTCAGCTATGGAAAGTTCAATGCAGATTTGTCTGCTTTTGCCTATAATATATTAAATTTACGATATCTGTGGCAGTTAAAATAATTCTCAATGCCATACCAAAATGTTTGGTAGAAAAACAGATGTACTGCTAAGGCTGCTGTGAAAATGAATGTAATTATCAGCTGATCTTGGGTCTCTGTTCTGCAGAGCTCATCTCCTCCATCCCCAAAGATGCTTTTATAACAGCAAGGTGACCATAAACTGTGCATTCAATAAATCCACCAGCCAGATTTTATATTTGTCATGTTCTGTGACCAAGGGAGGCTGTGGCCACAGCCTGAGGAAGAGCAAGGGGTAAAAAAAGAAAAAAAACAAATCACTTAAGGACACTGAGGTCTCTCCTGTGAACAGTCCCAAGAAGCTGACTGTAAAATCCCTGGCAGTAGTAACTCAAATCACTCACACATTGCACGGGCTGAGCAGAGGCTTTGAGTGGGTCTGGAGCTGTGGTCCCAACCACGGGCAGCA
Source organism: Lanius collurio (assembly GCA_020086605.1). Taxonomy (NCBI): domain Eukaryota; kingdom Metazoa; phylum Chordata; class Aves; order Passeriformes; family Laniidae; genus Lanius; species Lanius collurio. The sequence goes on along the minus strand of JACBWW010000037.1, from coordinate 2,092,336 downwards.
CTTGGGGTGGCAACCAGACTGGGCAAGAACCTGCTGTGCTCCCCCAGACCTGCACAGGCACTGTGGCAGCTTCTCTGGCAAGAGTTAACTGAAAGCCCTGAACTGGGGAGCCCACTGTGGATGCAAAAGCACCAGCCCTTCAAGAGGACTGCAAGGGTCCCTTAAAAAAAAGGCTCTGATGTATTTCAAACCTGGCTGTCACAGCAAATCTCTTGACTTTCTGTTTACATCCCTAAGTAGCCTCATCCTGCAGCCAGCTCAGAAAGGGAAGCAAGTCCCCTGGAACAAACCTGCCAGCAACAGCTGTACAAAAAAACCAATCAAACCAACATGTGGATTTGGCTCAGCAGATTCTTACCACAATTCTATAAAAGTAGTCCCTTGCCCACAATTCTAACACACAACATCCAGCAGTAGTTTACTCACTGTGGCAGTCAGACTTGGCAGAGTAAAACTTAGTTCAGTCTCCACAGAACAGACAGAAAATGAGCTGGTTCACTGTGACTTACACTGCAAACATGGAACAGCTGGTTACATCCCATCCCTTTAGCATTTTCAATACCTTTGACTTTCCTCTCATTGGCAGTGAAAAAATAGTGCAGATTTGACGATTAATTGTAACCTAAGTTACAAAAACACAACACTGGTTGGAAAAAACCTGCTACTTATTCCAAATATTCTCATGGCTGAGAGGAGAATGGCACCATCTCTTAAGTAGCCTGATTTATCCACACACCACGAGCAGATCAGACAGATCTTAACTGAGAATTTCCAAACTAATGTCAAAGTTCATTTCCCTCTACTGGTAGTGCATTTTATTCCCCTTTGAAGAGACCAACCCATGTTATAAATCATATATATACTTACTTCCATCCCTACAATCAATAAATTATGTGCTCTTACAACCTCATTTCCAAAGCACATTACACATATTTCAGTCAATACACCATTTTTCCTTAGTTGTAACTTAAACCTCCACGTCATGAGCAGCTGGACAAAGATTACAACATGTTTTACCTGATAAATCTTTAGCATCAACAAATATAGAATATTATTTGGCTGCATTCAAACAAACTTTGGTTGACTGGACAGGATGGGTTCTGGAACAAACTGCTGAAAGGCTTCTGCTGGCAAAGCCCATCAGTGTTTCAACAGCTGAAAAATGCAGTGTTTCAATTTAAGGTCAAAAGCAACAAAAAATACTCTCGACGGACTTGTTAAAAAAAAAAAATCAAAACATCTACTGTTCATTAAGAAAAGGTTATTCCATATGTAAACACAAGGACTGCACCAAATACAGTCTGTGTCACTCACTAGAAATTCTGCTGGAGGAATCTGACAAGTGATATAAATAGGACCCCAAAACGTCATATTCGGAATTCCTGCTTGAAAAATATAAAAAAAGCCCCTGTGGCAACATTTACCTGAAATTTACATTGCAGAATATAATGGTTTACTATAAGAAAATGCAGTTAACATGTAAGTGGCTTTCATTAAAAGGATTAATGATTCTTTCAGCCAATTTTACACAAAGTTAGAATAATCCAAAATATTTTTTTTCCAAAAATAGCAGGTATAGGTGCTGTTCAGTATCATACATTTAAAACAGGCTGAAACGTGACTTGTACCGACTGCTGAAGTTGTGTGTTGGTATCTGAGAATAGAAATCAGGTAGGCAAATATAATAGATTACCTCTTACAAAAATAGTAGTAGTCTTTAAGTATAGAATACTGCTTAACTGTTGAAATGTAGGAAAAGTCAGCATTCTGTATGTTCAAGATATTAGTTCTTAATAGCAGCTGAATGATCCTATGGCAGGAACCACAGAATCTATTTTCTTGAAATAAAAAAATTTAAAGATTTAAAAAAAAAAAAATCCAAAAGTTGTCCTTTCCCTCCCAGTGTCCTAGTGTAGAAAAGGGAAAGTTTCCTGTATTTCAAGCATTTCTTGAGTCTTGGCTGAGGAAAGGAAGGGCTTTCTTGCTGACAGGAGTATAAATAGAGTCTGGGAGAGACTGGGAGGGTCATTCCACAGCAAAGCCACAGGTCTCCTCGATGGCTGTGAGCAGCTTCTCGTAGAGCTTCTCGTAGCTCTCGTATGCGGGAATGTCGATCCTGTTGAAGCTGGGGGGAAGCAGAGAGGGGTCAGCTCTCCAACCATCACTGCAGCTCTGTCACACCTCACTGAGCTGCAAATGGTGCCACCAGCAAGGCTTAAGGAGGCCACAGAGCCCCAGCTAAACAAAAGCCATCTCCAGTTTTCACCCCTCTGCTGCTCAGTAAGGGACAGCTTTGATTACATCATAAAAGAGAAAAGAGGTAAAACTGCTCCAAATGCTCTGCCAGCAGACTGGTCTTGAGCTACAGATCCCACCAGAGAAGTGAAAAAGTCTTACCAGGTATGTGCTTTCGGCAAATTATTAGTGCTGGCATCAATCTGGTGTATTGTGAAGAGTCGTGGGCCTGCAGCACCTGAAAATCCAGAGGAGATCTCTACTACTGTGTGGAATAACATGAAATGTCTGCACTGCAACAACAAGAGAGCAACTAAAATACAACGAGAAGCTCTGCACAAAGAAAGGTGAAATCATAAACAGGCAGGAAAAAACTCCAAAGTGCCAGTGGCTGTGGGACAGACTCCTCCTTGCCCACACAGACAGCCCTGCAGTTATTTAAACCATGGAAAGGTAAGGAACAAAGCACTGATAAAAAAGAATAGATCACCTTTTTCACACAGTGTACTGCATAATTTTAACAGTTTTTAATTTAACTTCTCTCACCCCTCCTACACAACAAAACTCACACAGCTATACCTGCCCCTGTTTTGTAACAGGTCTTGAATGGAGGCCAATTCCACTAGAATCACTGTGTCAATTTCTTATAATTTTATTAAATTAATCTGACTTCTAGAAATCCCCTTAATGTCTCTGCTGAAGAAAAAAGACTGCAGCACAGCAATCCTTTAGACTTGGTGTGCACTGAAGATGCCACAGAGGACAGAACTGGTTACAAATGTCCCAACCTGAGCAAAACTGGAATCCTGGTCTGAGCAGACATTAAAAATATAATTCACAAGGTCAGTGTTTCTCACGGGGATTCTGCTGTTAAGTAAGAGTCTGAGCCTGAGCTGTGTTAGTGCATTTCAGTCTAAAAGAGCAGTGCAACTGATGAGAGCTTGTAGAAGTTAGGAATTAAATCCCTGGCTTCTGCAATACACCCAAGGAGAACCCCTCTAAGATGTGAGATGGTCAGAACCTCTTGCCAGAGAAGGAAGTGCAGAACTGAAACAGAAGAGCCATTTGCACCTGAATAAGAAGGTACCAGACAAACACATAAAAAAGAACTACTCATGATTATAATAAGACCATTAAAATTGCTCTCCAGAAGTTACACTGCAGCCCTCAGCCTCTTTCCACCTGATCCCTGTGCTCCCAAGCACAAGCACCTGCAGTGCTACCTTGCAGTGCCTTGAAACCCTGCAGAGGCACCCGGGAGGAGCCCGTCACGAACTGGAGCAGCCGCGCCCTTCTCTCCTCATCAAAGAGCTCCACAGCTTTCCAGAACCATTTCACGATGTTGCTGTCTGGGGTACAGTGTTTTAACCTTGTATTTGCCTTCCAGTCATTAACATCAATTTTTCCCAGTCCACAAATGATGAGCTGTAAATTTAAAATAGATTTATTTTAATATTTCATCACTGATCACTATAAAAATGGGTTTGGAGCCAGACAAACGATGAAAAAATGATTGTGAAAAATGGGCAGATTTTATACCAAAGGCAAATTATAACTTTTCCCTCTTCTAAAGCAATGCAGAAATCTATCTTTTGGTTTTTTTTAATTTTACGTCTGTACACAAACCATTTTTCAAGTGGACTCAATTCAAATTAAAAAAAAAAGGCCAAACAACCATTTCAAGCTTAGACAAAAGGGCCTTGACCTGTCAGTTAAAGAGAAGCACAAATTCCACCCCTGTATGGCAGTGAGGAATAATTCACATTTGACCTCAGTATTTCTTTCAGGAACATAGCCCAGGGTGTAGTTTGGCTGGTCCAGCTCTGGATCCCCAGAAGGAATCCTGTTCCTGTGACACCACACACAAAGGACAGAGCAGCCTTCCCTGACACTGAGCGGTCAGCACCCCTGAAGGGGAGATCCACAATGGATAGGTAAAGCTCAGCGCAGATGTGATCAGAATTCTGAAGACATTTTCATAACTAAGAACACTGGACCTTCCTCTTTCTTATTCTACAGCTGCAAAGTGATTTGGGGTAAGCAGCAGGGCTGGCTCACTGCTGGGAGTGAGAACATTCAGGACAAGGGATGAGCAATCACTGACGTTCCAGCCCAGGGATGAGAAGCACACGGGAATAATTTACCTGTGGCCATTTTACATGGCAAACCCCTCAGCTCCATAGACTGCAATTACATTTCAGTTTAAAGCAAGCTTGGGATCTAGCAGTTTGCCTTCAGAGGATATTGTTTGGATGCTGGTCCTGACATTCTGCAGCACATTGTTTGTGACAGCACCTTTCCCTCTGCTGGATTTACAGGGCCAATGGTGTCTGGCAAAACTGAGCTCTGCCAAACCCCAGGTGCCTGACAGCAGTCAGGGCAGTGCACCAAGGACTGGGAGGGAGTGGTGGGAGGGACTGACAGACTGTTCTCCTGGCAGCACTGAATTTCATATGAGGAAACAGCCCCATGAGAACTCTGCACCAGGACTTTGCTGGAGCAGTGACAGCCGACACAGCCCGAGGTCGATGCAAGTCCTGAGGGATTTCAGCTACCAGAGAAGGGCTCTGGCCACTTGTGCAGCTGCTGTGAGCTGCCACCTCCAGAACACTCCCACAGCTCTCATGGGAGGCACACACAGCCCTGGTGCCTCCCTGACCTGCTCAGCCCCTTATCCTGCCCCTATCCCAGGTCAGAGCACACCGGGAGCACTGGGACACAGCCCTGTATTCCTGTGGTTCCAAGAGCCTCATTACACTTGATGACACAACACAACACTGGTGCACTGACCTCTAACTCCTTCTCATCAAAAGTCTTCAGCAGATGTTGTGGGATTACTTCATTAAATCCCTTCTGGAGCGCCAGGAACTGAGCTTCAATTCCTCGTAAAAACCGCCAGTTCACATAAAGTCTGTGAGCAAGTGCAAATTGGGTTTGTGGGGGATGTATTCAAATACAATAAACCTGCAATTTATCCAGCCCCAAAACACAGCCCCACTGACAGCATTACACCACCACCACTGCACAATCCCACAGCAAAATGCAGCAGCATGACACTGACAATTACTTCAACAAGTTCCTCCCCACCTTAGGAAATAGAAAAAAAACCCTGGAAAAAGCTATTGATGTACCTGACATATTCCTTTTTGTTCTCCTCTGTCACGGGGATGCTTTTGCCATTGGGTTTCAGCTCGTGTTGAATGATCTCCCCATAGGCATTGTGTTCCACACAGAATGTGTGGTCCAGGACCCCGGTGATATCATTCTCACTGGTGCAAAGAAAGCAGCAAATGACTGACAGGAAACATATTCTGCAAATATATTATAGCCATAATCTATCTGACAGAAGTACAACCTAATTTTTCAATGGCATTTCAAAGTTCTGCCTGGAAGCAGAAGGTGAACATACAGTTTTACTATGTTACATTTTAAAACCTCTATCAAAGTTTCAATGTTATATTTTAACAACATATTACTGTTAATAATAGGTAAAATTAATAAACTAATATTAACTCCAGACCTCCTCCCCAAAATTTGAGTAGCTTGAGCATTTTTAGCCTTAAAGAAGCTGAATTGTGCAAGAAAGATATTTCTTAAATCTGCCTGAGCAGGAGATCAAAATACATTTTATTCCCAGGATTTAAGACCATTATCCCATAACAGAGACAGCATGCTAACATCCTGAGGCACCCTACACAGTACATACAGTATCCAGACCAAGCTGTTATGGAGATCAGGGTCAACCAATTCCATGTCATCCAAAGTAATTGGCTTCCCAAGCAACTGCTTATAGAAAGGCAACGTGAAGCCCCCGTCAATGTAGTGCCCATGGAACACAGCCATCCCCATGATCCGGCCCACAAAGTGGAAATAGGACAAGTGTTCCTGGAACAGAGAGCAGAGACAAAGCCATTCAGCTGAGTAAGACTCCCACTGCTGAGGATGAGACAAAATTTTAACAAACAGAAAAGAAAACCCCAAGCCCAACCCCTATGCAGAGGTTTTGGTTTTGCTTTCATACATGGCACACTGAGCATATCACTTCCAGTCCAGGAGTCTTACAAGTAACAATCAAAATAAACCTAATTTCTCCCAAAGGAAACGTAAATTGACATCTGACAGAAAATAAAGAACACACTTGAGAAGTTTCTTTGATCAGTACAGACAAGAAACTATCATCTAATTGTACTAATTCAGCATCCAGCAGTACCAGTTTTAAGAATTTGGCTCCTAAGTGTTGAACCCTCTGCAGATGTGTTTGATTTCTGGTCAGAAAACACTGAGTTACAGCACATGGCACCAGCCCTACCGGGTTGACGGCGGAGTCAGGGTTGATTTGCAGGGTGTAGATATCATCTCGGGAATACTGGAAGAGCCCATAGTATGGATTCAACATTTCATGGGACAACAGGTACAGCCACTCCCTGAGAAAATAAAATAATTTAATGGTACTCTACAGACAAATGCATTCCTACACTGAGAATCTTTTCAAAATAGTCTGATTTTTAAAATCTTACTATTAAGCACAAATGGGAAGGCAGTTATCTCTGAACATGCTGAGATATGGTTGAAATCTGAATTATTTTTACTGGTTCAGTAACCACACAGCATCTGACAGCTGGTGGATTTCCCAGCTTTCCAAGCTTTTTCTTCAGGTTACTTATTTCCAAGAAAGTTTCTGACTCTGATTCTCCTACATCCATGACACACTAAGACAAGACATTATTCACTTGAATTTAGAGATGGTGGAATCAAAGCTTTTGACATAACCATCTTCAGGTAATGGATAGATTTAGTTCAAGTTCTAATTATGTGTTCACAAATCAGTAAATAATGGTCTGAGAACTGGGCATGTCATTTATTTATAAGAGAAAAATAACCTCAGACTATTGAGAGACTGAAGCTGCCCACCAGCTGCTGGTTTTAAACATTTTGCTTCAAACAGCAGTGACAATTTGCAATAAAGAATATTTTCTGGTTAAAATTTTGCCATAAAGCCAAGTATTTAGTGATATTGGGGTATACCCAAACTTTACTAACCAAAGAAAAAGATGTTAATTTCAACAGATACCAAAACCTCTCACACAGGACAATGTTTGATATGATCTGTAACTTGTGTTTTATTTCCAATACATGAGTTCTTTTCTTAGATGCAGCTTTTCTTTTAAAATACTACCTCCTAAAGCCATATATTCTTCTGACATTTAATCTGTTACAGAAAAAAATATAAATAAGAACAATGTAAAAAAAGCAGGGCTGACACTGGGCTGGTTCAGGATTCAAAGCACAGGCGTGGCTGGCAGGGCTGGGTGCAGGGAAGAGACACAAGAGCCACTGTTTACCTGGCAACACCTCCATAATCAAGGCCCTCCTCCCCACGAAATTTTATCATTAATCGTTTCCACAGGTCTTTTGGCCTCATCTTCATGACTTGCCTGTAGGATTCCTGTTAACACACAACACTTTCTTTTATTAACTGCCATTTACAGAGTAGAAGCTGCTGCTGTGTATTGGAAGTGAAGGGAGTCTCAGACTTCAAGTCCAAAAGGAGCACTCTTAAAGGGGACATTATTTTTCTAGATATTCATCAGTTTCTCAAATCACAGATTATTTCTTCTTTTTCTCCAATTCGGATAACACTTGTAAAATAAAATGATGGGAAGATGAGAAGAACCATCTCCCATTAAATTTCCAGGGGTGAACAGTCATCAGAACATTCTCCCTCATTCTCACATAACTTATAAAAAAATTTTGTCAGTAAACTCCTTTTGTTTTTCCTAAGGGCTCCTGGTTTTTGCAGTCTGAAAAGCCAACGGTGGAGCTTGTACTCTGGGTAAAACATGTGCCAGCCTTCAAGAAGCACTTTAAGAATGGAATCAGCAATGCCATCCCAGTAAATCCACACGATTATTCCTGTGTCAGTAAGAGTTCACCAAGGAAACACAGAAAGCAAGCTGAAAGTCAGAACAAATGCTAAGGAATTAGAGAAAAAAGAGAAGTCTGGTTCTTATTTATGTCCAGTATCAGCCCCAAGTTTTGTCTCTACAGGACAGAAGAGGCAGGTGGGTGTGTGGGGACCCAAAACACTGCACTGAACAAGAAATAACAATCTTGTAGCCTTCCCTCCCTTCCTCTTTCAGCTGCTTACAGACTGATCTGACTGTCTCCAAAGGGAAGACCAACACAAATCTTTCTTGGCTGGGAAAAACTGTGACAACACAGTGGGGCAATCAAGTCTGTGGGTGGGGTAAAAATGCAACAGGGATGGGTAGGATGGGTGAAAGTTCTCAAAAGGACAAACTGTTCAGCAGAAAAGGCCAATGAATTATAACAATTGTGTGAAGCCAAGTCAACAGAATGATTCTACTGAATCATGTCCCAAAACAGAATACAGAATGCAGAGACCCCACTGTGGGCATCTCTGGCCATTCAGAAGCCCAGACAGTCTGTAAAATTGCTCTGATTCTGGAGAGAAAATTGAGATGGATGATAAGAAATCCAAACTCTGAAGAGGAATCCTATTCAGTAGCAGCTTTACCTAAGTTACACTATATCAAATATCACTAATAATAGTTTAGTGTTGCATTTGTAACATCCCTCTGAAACTGTCATCAGCTTCTCAAACTCAAGGAAGAAGTGACAGGATCTTCAGATACACAAAGTGCCTGTACTCCTGCCCCAGTTCCTGACACAGGCTGCACATGTCCAGCCACAGAGAAAGTTTTCCTCCACTTTGTTCTTATCTCCAGGGTAAATGCATCTCCTTCAATTACATGACTGTCTCAGCACCCCCCTGGAACGCTGCTTCTTCCCCTTCACCACGGTAAAATCCCAGTTTTAACTGCAGCCTTCAAGACTCCATCTAAGTGAACGACTCCTTTACACAGCTATGAACCATCCCCCTCCCCTTCCCTCCACATTAACAAACGGACCAAAATCTCGAATTACCTCAAAAATCTCCTCCCTGGAGACCTCGATCCGACAGTGGCCAGCCTGAGGCTGCTGCTGGGACAGCTCCTGCCGCAGGATCTTGAGCTTCTGCACCAGGTCGCGCTTGTAGCGCGGCACTGTCAGGCACTCGGCCTCGTCCGGGAGCTGGCACAGGGACACCACCTGCTGCTGCTGCTGGTCCTTGAGCTGGTTCTGCCGGCTGTAAACACACACAGCTGCCTCAGAGACCCACCTCAGCTATCCCCTGCTCCCTTTCTAAACCTTCAGGCTTGCTATCTAAACTAGTTTCAATTTACTGTGATTATTACTGTGATTATGCTAAAAATGTCTGGGGCCAGTAAAGAATAAATTCAGAGCGATTTTATCCTGACTAAAGACATATGGTTCTGTCTTTCTTGGCAACTATCAGTTGTTTTTAGGGCTTGTTATTTCTACTAGTGCTACTCTATAAAGTATGCAAAAGGTTACAGCACATACAGTAAGGTATTATCCATACAATTTTACTACTAAGCTGCTGACACTGAATTTCTCAGATCCATTTCCATATTTCCTTTGCGTGTTTTCCCTTCCTCCATTTTAAAATTCAGGGATCTGCCAAACACTCTGCCTCTAATCTACAGTCAGTACCATAGTCTGTTTTAAATGGCTTGTCTGGAAAAGAGTAAGCTTACAAAAAGATGTTTGTACTGGCAGCTTGGCAAGGACCTTGTCCCTTGTACCTGGCCTAGTCTGGACCACAGGAATGTGGGAGTTCACATGGAACTAATTGGCACAGATAAACAAGTATTTTTACTAGCAATTCTAAGAGATTTTGTAAATCTGACTTCTTACTAGGAAAAGTAAATGGATCATGTTGCAGAGATGCTCCCTCTGTGTTGTTTCTTGTACACAGTGAGTGGGTATTCTTATAGCTTTTAATATTGCATTCCCAAACTATACAGGATAAAAACTGTATTTTTAAAGCCTAAGAATATAATATCTCTCTGTGCAGCACATGAGAATACCCTACATTTACTGGATAAATAAGAAATATTACAATTCAGAATGTTTTCCAGTGGAACATTAAATTGTATTTTTAATATCGAAGATCAAAAAATATTAGATAGAGCCAAAAACCATTTTCATGTATTTTAAAATTTCAGCCTATTGTCTGTTTTGAGACAAGGCCTAGTAGTAAACTCTCCTGGCCAACCAAAATCCACCTCTAACAGGCTTTTTCATGGGGACACTCAGAAAAATACAAATCATTGTAATAATTTGGACACACACTGCCTGTGGCTCCAGAATGTGGCTCTGTGTCATTTGTGCCATGTGCATGGTAATTTTCACTTGTAATTAGTTTTCAATATGAATCTCATTTAAACTGTATTAACTTGATACACAACTTAAAGCAAAATTCTTGTTCTATCTTCTGAAATTTCTAATTCCATAAGTAGGACTAAGTGAAACTATTCTGGTATAGGACTACCAGACAAGGCCATATTTATATACTGAAGTGAGCATCCCTCCATACCACCTTTAAGGGTAAAAAGTTACAGTTCCCCCAAGCACAAAGCTAGACAGTGTCAGTCTTAAAGGAAATGTAATCTCTGAAATGAGCATGGACTTAGGATCCATAAATGAAACCATTATTTTTCTCCTCCCAGTGCTTCCCAAAATAAGGAAGAACTAGGAGAAGAATAAAATGCCATCTTCCAGATTAGACTAAAAATAATCACTGCAGTATTATCTAAATAATCTGCAGCGCCTAAAGTCATTAAATCTCATTCTCAGTTTGTTTCCACAGCTGAGTGACTGTGCTTGATTCCATACAGTGCTTTAAGGATACAACTAAATACTTTTCAGGTGCCATAGCTTATCAAAATTATCACAAACTCTTGGTCAATATCTTAGAACAGAACTGGGTAACAAGTCTGATTATTTTCATAACTAACAATGTCATAACTGGAAGAACAAATGGCTTTACTCAGCTCAACAGAAAAGTCAGTATCACTGAGAGTAAACTTTTTCTCATGCCTTTGAACCTAAAACTATCACACCCATACCACACGAAGTCTAAACTTATTTCTTAGATAATTTACAAAATGACAGGCCTAAGGCAAATTACTTTTTTGTTTGCTTTTTAGAAAACAAATAAGGAGGTAGGCTCAAGGCAAGGAAAACTTTCACATATCCTGTTTGGTGCAAAAGAAGAATAAACACCAAGAATGATTTATCAGGCAGCAGACTTTGCTGATGACACTGTTGGGTGAGTTTCTGAAATCCTTTCCTAATGAAAGACAGATGGACAATTGAAAAACTTCAGCACACTGTAGGAGTACTCTAAGTTCAAATAAATGCTAAATGGCTCTGTGATTCTGGAAATTAAAAGTCAAATTGGATTTTCCAGCTAACAAAGGTAGCTCTGTTATCTGTCCTCCACAATCCATGTAGAACTGGCTACTGTGCCCCTTCTGCCATTTCAAAATAAACCCACCTGAGAAAGCCAGTTTGTTAAATACTGTCCACTTCACTGAGTTTTCTACAGTTTAAAAATTGTACTGCGGTAGCTTAGAGGGTCTGAAGTTTTTCTTCAAGTAAAATATCTAAATCTGAATTGATTTAAGGAACTTTTCTGCATATCAAACATGAACATGCTCCTTCACTGCTATATTTTTTCAATATAATTTTATTTTTAAACAACCAATTTCAGTTCAGCTAAAACTAAGTAGTGATTTGTTTTAAATTTAAAAAAAAAACACCCAAAGTGTCTGGATGATGGGGGCTTACTAAAGTCCTGTAACATACACATATATAACCAATGACTTCTCCTAAATAAAATACATACTTTAAATATTTAGGCTCTTCTCCCTCTTGGGGTGTGAGGTTCAAGTGCACATTAGGCAAATGCTAGACAGATTTTGTGTAATGCATAAAGGAGTGTTGACTCCTGGATATGACCTTCCATTCCTCAGCTTTGTCTTTTTGGTGCTTGTTCCCATTATTCTTTCCTTCAGCTTTTCTTCCAAATGATTCACTTCCTTACAGGACTATTCCTCCTACTTACTCCTCGCCCAGGGCTGGCTGGCTTTCCATCCAACCAACTCATTGTTTCTTCCACTTAACACCTACTCAATACTTTACAGGTGTTTCCCAAGAGTATTAAAAGGTGTTAGCAGGAGAAACAATAGAATCAAACTCCCAAGTACCGTGGACAAGCTGGCTGGGAGAGGAAAAAAAAAAGAGAAAGAGAGAAATAAGAAATATTTGTTTGCTTTTAGGTTTCCATTTTTAGTAGAAAATCCCCAGTGCGTAATGAGTGCCTAGAGAATAAGACACGAGCCAGAATTCTTTTGAGTTTCCCCTTCTCCTTTTAGAACTGTGAGATGAAATTATGATATCAAAATACTAAGGCAGAAAACACGCAGTTCCTATTCTGTTTTATCCTTTTACCAAAAAAGCTAAGTTAAATTATTGGGGCCTTATTTTGACAACAAATCAACTAGTCCTACTCTAAAACTGAAGGCAGGAGAGGAGTTATTTCTCCTTTACTCCAAGAGAATAGTTGGGCACTTGTGCACCCTTTCCTAACTCACCAGTATTTCACACCACTGGCTCATATGCAACTTCTTATTTTAAAACAAGTTCTTCATAACTGAAAATGGAATGAAGTATAGCGAAAACAAAGGGCCTCTCTTGCTGTTAGGGAAAAAAAAAATCTGTGGGCCAATCTTTCCCACCACACAGCACTTGCTTCCCTCCCCCTGTGCATCACAACAGCCACATTCCTGCCTAAATGCTCCTGCAGACTTTTGTCAAGAGCAACCAAACCCCTCTGTGCCGTTAGGGTAGGCTGGTGGGGTGTCCATTGCTGCTCCTCAAAGCCTGCTAGAATGGCAGAGCACACCCCGATCCAAATCCAGCACCCCTCGGAGTCGCTGCCTTCCCTCCACACGTGCCAGAGGCCTCAGACTCACTTGAGGACCAAGTGCAGGTTTGCAGAGAGCCGCGGGTCCGTGAACTGCGTCGTCCTGTTGTTATGGTCAACAAAATAAACTCTGCCTGTTGCTGTATTTCGGATCTCCCATCCAGGAGGCAGTGGACCAAGCTCTTCACAATTGATGTTGCTAAGATCCCTGTGAAAACAAATATAAAATGAAAAATACCTCAGCAATTGGCCTCTGAGCCAAACAAGTGTAAATGTAACAGAATAATTCCATGAAGTCTGAGAAAATGTATTGTTTCAGAAACTTGATCTGTTCTCTGCTCCCAAGGTACAAGCCCACCACAGCAAAAACACTCACCCCAGAATACATGCCATGGGGGAAAAAGTTCTTATTAAATAACCCTCACTTTTACAAACTAACTTCAGCTGTTAAATTAATAAAGGCTTCAAACAAAAATAAAGACCATTGCCATATTTGTCAAAATGGAATTGCAGTTCTGCACCAATTCTAACAGAAAACATTTTTTAAAACAACATTAGTCAGGTAAGGAGCTGTGAACCACACTTCAGAAACTGATACAAAACAAAGCTATATTTTTGAAGAGTTATACTTTCCAGGAAGAATTAAACATGGGATATGTGTGTATGGCACTGGCTGTTTTGCCTTAGAACCCCAAGAGCTTGTGGGAAGCAAAAAGCTCTCTAACAAACTATTTCAAATTGAGGATTATATGAACAATTATACGACTCAGCTCTGCCCTGAGCAATGCAGAGGTGGCTCAATAGGTCTCAAGAAAAATTCTGCTGAAATTAGGAAAATGTAAATTCATTCCAGAGCCTCACTGAAAACAGATGCTGGTCTCCAAAAATGTACACTGATTAGTAATGGATGCAATTCACCCCCAGACCCCTCATACTGTCCAGTGCAGCTCTTCCCAAAGGTGATCAGCTCTCCCAAAATCTTGGGAGCTGAGGGAAGAAAGAGCCAAGGGACAGAATGGCTTAAAAGGTGCAGTCTGCAGGGATTCCAAAGACTTGAGGAGCCACTAATGGAAACATGAAGCTCTGGGATTGAACTTCTGCTGCCACTGCCCATGAACACACTGCTGCTGTACTGCAGGGGTTACTTTGGCTGACTAAATGACTGTGGCTATTAGCCTCAAAATCCAATATTCCTTAGAAATGACATAAATTTTATCCTCATGAAACAATTCTTGTTCTCAGAGACGCTCCCGCTGTTTGTGCTGCCACACCTCAGGGCAGGGCTAAGTTACACTGCACAGAGAACCATCACACCCCAAACTTAAGGATTATTTTTTTAGAGCCTGGTTTTGTGCAATATACAGATCACTGACTTCCTACCCAGCTGTAGCCTCAGCTCTGCAGGCAGTGCAGAAAAGCTGCATCAAAGCAAGGTACAGTCTTATAACACAAAAACAGTAACAAAAGAATAATTCAAAGAACAGTGAAGTGTGGTGTGGTGTTGAGGCATTTTATCCTTCCTGCAGCACCCATTTCCATGAGAAGGAACACAGGAACACAGCAACTGAGAGAGTTCCTCTGGTTCTCACAAATGCCAACACAGGCTGACAATTTCAAACCACACAAATCTCACACCACCATCCGTGGACTTTGGGAGGTAAGTGTTTACAACACCTTCTTGGTTATTTAAAGAGCAATCAGAAGCCATCAATAGTTTCCATGATCATGCTTTTCTTTCAAACATACCAGAAATAATTACATGTATATCATGTAAATAAAGGACACAAAACTAAAAATACTTAGGATTTTTTTTTCTCCCAAGTGTTGAGATAATTGCAACAGGAAAAGCAGGTTGACTGTTCCAGTCGAACCCAGTTTTCACTGAAGTATCTTGATAAAGCTTCTTTTGGAAGTGTTCAGATTCTACTTATTGTTTCATTATTTTGCAGAGTATTAAAATCGAGACTTGGGTCTCATTCATATGCAAAATCTAGGACCAGTGAACTGTACCTGTTTCCAAAACACTACTGTTATTTATTTCCTGATCTTCCACCTTTTCATTACAGTAACAACTTGAAGAACTGGGGAAGACAGACTAATTCATTTTGATGAATGACTTGTTAAAATGATGTATTAGGGACCAAGAATCAGAAATACTAGCAAGAGAAAATTCTGAGGAGAGTACTGCCTAAATACTTTGATTTGAAATCTTAAGGGTATTTCCACCACTTCTTACCTAGGTACTCTTGGATCATGCCATGTGCTGACACCAGTCTGAGTATGCAGAAAATAGACCTGACCTTGCTGAGTTGTCCTTTGCTCTGTGAAATCAAGACAAATAAAAACATAAGACCAAAAAACGCAGTGTGAAAACTCACAAAGACTGATTTCCTTAAACTAAGGAACGAAAAGAATCTCACACATGAGAAGACACAACCCATTTTCCCAGCTTCTTGAGATTCCCACAAGTAAACCCCTTTGCTTTCCATACCATATCCTTCAGGCAGGTCAGGAGGAGTGTGCAGGTGTGTCCTGCTCATGTAGTTCCTGTGCCTCTGGGAGCGCACCCTCCTCTCTGCCAGCCGCGGATCCGCCGCCTGCCCGCAGGACGCGCCGTTGGTGCCGCTGATCAGGGTGTTCTCGTCCACAAAGCAGCTCAGGGGCCTGCCCGGGCTCGAGTACTCGGATGCTGGCCTGGGGACAACAGGAAAACCTCAGTGCTGATGGACATGGGCCACACAACACACCTGGGGACAGCTGTAGCCTGGGACACCTCAGTGACTCGCCCAGCGGGACACCTGGAGTGGAGCAGGAAGTTCCTGTTCTGTGCTCAGCAGAGGAACCAGTAACCTCCTCACCTCCAAACTTTCTCACTTTGCCTCCACGTGGCTGAGCAAGTGATGAGGCCTTGTTATTCCTTCTAATTTTTAAGGAAGGTTATTAGACAAGGATGGTGAAAAAGGGCTAAGCAAGAACAAAAGCAGTTGCTCTTGCAAGCAAGAGGAAACATTGACCAGTGTGATTTTGTATCTCAATGCTGCCTTCAAAAGGATTTAAAATGGGTTAAAGGGGGATTGACAAGGTCACATGAAACCCTCAAAACAAATTATACATTTTGCATTTGTTTTTCGACTGTGTCTAGAGCTTAGAAAGGATATTTTAACATACCAGGAAAAACAGAAATAGGTAAATTAAAAAGCTGTTCAGTCCCTTCACTCCAAAACTGCAAACATGTATCAGAGCTGACTGTGTTAACAGTACAGATTATTTTAAATCAAATATATCCATGCAGAGACCAGAATGATACTGAGAATGGAAGAGACCATCTGCAGGCATACAGTCTGCAGAGGAGTCTGAAAAAAATGTGATGACACTGCCTGCAATACAGACAACAGCAAAAGTGGTTTGAGGAACAGCTTCACAACACACATCCACAGGTACCAGAAAAAGTGACCACAGTGATTTCCAACCACACTCTCTAGCAATCAGCTATAACTGTTCTGAGTTACATGGTCACAGAACAATGTCTGACAGCTACTCATGGTCTCACTTCTTCACCCCTTAATATGTCTGCAAAATGTAATATCTGTATTTATAGAGCTCTACCACAGCACCTCTACAAGAAAGCAAAGATGTTGCTATTAGGGCAGTGAAAAAAGTAGTCAGAAAGATCTTCTGAGTTCAATATTAGCCAGACTGCAGGAGAAGGATGCTAAAGAAGGAAAGCATACAGCTTGTGCAGAGTGACTGAGCAGAAGAAAGAGCAATCCAATCCCCCTGTCAGAGCCACTTGGAATTGCTCAGTAATGAAACTTCCCGGTCCCCAGAGTCTCCCAAGGAATTCCTTACCGTGTGGGTCGCTCCCACTGGGTTGTCCGTGTGATGTGGTTTAAGTACTGGATCCTTCCAGAAGCAGTCCTGCGCTCCTCCCACCTGCAGTTCACACAGGCACAGATAAGGCACTGAGTGGTATTTCCAGGAAACCAGGGCACAAAACGTTTCCAATAGAAGTGCCCAGCTCAGGAAGACTTAAACTGCTATGAATCACATTAGCTGAACAAGGTGACAGGAAACAACTGAAAGTTGAACTCAGAAATGATTTAATATATTCTTCCCTTGGAACCAGGCACATCATTAACAATATCACACCTTCATATTCAGTAAGTGCTTGAATTCTAATTAAATCCAAATAGTCACGTAAAGAAATGTCTTGGAAACATCATGTTTAATAATACATTTAGCTTCTTTTGACCACTGACTCTAACAAGTACTTTCATAGCATCTTCATGCACTACTTGCTTTCATTAAAAATCGCTTCAAATAATGTGACTTTTGAATTATAGTTAAATTTACACTCTGAAATACATGAGGCTGCACAGCAAATTTTGCAGTTACACAATTAAGTGAGCAATCTTTATGCAGGGAACATTCTGAAGTGAAAATTTAGAAGCATTTCCAAAAATGTTTTTGACTTATCTGGACTCCAAATTAACAAAAGAATGCTGTTAAAGACTAGGATGATGATTTACATTTCAAAATTTATTCTTTGAAAACTCATTTTCTCCTGCCTTTACCTGCCAAGAATCACATTCAGAAAGTCTGTGTTTGCTCTGAAGAAGTTGCTGACAGCACCAGAACACCACAACCTAAACCAGACCATTTTCCTGTGTTTGCAAAACTGATTAAGGTGATAATGATGTCATTAATTGTCACAGGGACAATCCAGAATTCTAAACCCTGCCTTTGGCAGGTAAATACAGCAAGAACTTGGGCTGCAGTACCTTTTCCAGTCAAGTTTTCTTCACTAAGAGGTGCATGGAAGAAGTGACCCATGTTTACCACAGTGGATCTACACCTCTGCACAGTGCTGCAGAAGGGCAGCCAGGCCCTGTGGTCACTTCCTTGCTACAAAACTACTACATGCATAGGTCACTCTGCTGGCCATGATTTAATTTAAAATACACGTTTTCTTAGACAAGTTATTTTTCAAAGTATTTATTTACATTCGTCACCTCCCCTTTTCCAAGTGTAGATAAGACAACCAACCAAACTATCAACTGCTCTGTGCATCCCAGCTGCCTTAGCTCCTGTTCTGAATGCAGAACTGCAGAACTCTGAGTGCAAGATTTAAAGTAATTTATTTGCACACTGACTCCTCCCTACTGCAGCAGCCTGTTGTATGAGCTGTATTTGTGTTTACATCACAGTGATGTCAGCTTACCCATCTGGTAAATCATTATCGAATAACCGACTGCAATCCACAACTTGTCCTCCTGTGCCTATTCGGTCTCTGGACTGAAGACTGACTATTAGGATAATAAAAGAATTATTAAAGATGTGGCACCTGAATGCAAAATTACAGTTACATTTGAAAGAGAATTGGTACAACTTGAAGGACTAAGCTGGATATTTTTTTCCTTCTCACAAATCAAACACAGGAACTGTGTGCTCTCATACATGGAATTCACTACATCTTCAAAAAAGTTAGTTTAAGGAATATGAGTGCAAGTTAAGGCAGAAAAGGAAGTTAACTGTGAAACTGCAATTAATTGTGTGTGTAGAGATGAACTATGACACTCAACTGGTGGCAGTGGGGTGCTTCACCTCAGGCACAGCAGGGACAGGGCCAGCAGAACTCTAAATAGGAAAAGCTAAAATAAGGAATTCCTCCCTGGTTTTGACTCTTTTGTATTTTGTGTGCCCATGGGTTTCAACACACATACATGCCCAAAAATACAAAACCAGGCAAAATGTAACTGCTAGAAGCATTTCAGGTTTGGTTTACTGGCTACTTTCTAACACCAGTGGTAAGAAGTCAAATGCAACTCACACAAAGCACCCTGAAAAGTCCTTGCTTGCCTTCACCAAAACTGCTTCTTTTTTTTTTTTTTGTTCACATGATTCATCGTAATGGGTATTTATGCCTGAAGCTTTTGTACTGCAATTATGAAAACAAAGATTTTTTTTTTTAGGCTGCTTTTGTTCCCAATATCACAATTTGCAAGTGTTCAATCTGATAATTTATGATACTTGTGTTCCTGGAGGGTTGGGGTGGTTTTTTGATGTTTTGTTATGCCTTTAACAATAAAACAATTGCTTAAAAATCTAAATACGTGCTGTGGACCACATTTCTTGAGGTGGCACTAATGTACCTCTGGGTCAACTGTCTTAAAGTCCAATTTATATATGCTGTGAAATGATCTTACAGACCTTAACCTGGATGCAACCAAACTTTTGTAAAGATCATAAAATTTAAAAAGTTGGAGCAGAACTGGCAGATTTTGCCCAAGTCCCCAAATTTTCAACAATGACATGCTTTGAAGCTTAGGATTCAACAGACCAACTCAGGGAGCCCTGGTGCACTGCTGCATTCCTAATCCATATTAACCCCTAGTCTACCATGAACACTAACATTACAAAACAACTTGTTGGAGGGAAAGACACCTTTAAATTCAACCAAACCAAAATCTTAGATGATGTATTTATTCTGCCACAACCTCACACACTACAAGTTCACACCACTGCAGTTAGGCAAGATTTGGCAAGCAAAACACACAGACAGAAATGAAACTAAACAAAAGCAATTACCTTCTCTTTGCCTAGGTGGGGACCAAAATTTGTGCACAGCTTCATTTTGTAATAAGTAAGGGCTTATTTCTTTCTGCACTGCCACATCAGAAATAAAGTGGTGGCACAGAAGAGCTGCAAGATTAAGACATAGTTCAGGTGCCCCTGGATCCATGGCTCAAAATGCCCCCTTTCCTTCCTCTCTTTGAAGATAACCCAGGGATTTAAGATAAAGATCCCCTTGGTCCCTGTACCAAGGCATACCCACCGAGAACTTGATTTGCAAGATTATCATCTGCTGAAGGCATCAATTACATTTTAATACTGGTTTCCAATCTTGCATGGTCTCTTAATTTAAGAGAGTTTATAATTTGAAGAGTGTATTTATAACTTATTCTGTCTCTTTGCTTATTTTTAATCTAGATTTCTTCACCATCCAGCTACTGCAGAGGAATTATCTCATTTTACTCAAGCTCATTCATCCACTCAACAAAGTTGCATTAGCAAAAAAAGATTAAAATATAAGAAGATTAATAATGACAACTAAAATAAAAGAAGACAGGAGTCTCTGGAATCTTACCAAGGATGCATTAAATTAAAACAGAGCCATGACTGAGTAAACTTAACCTTCCTGATGATATCAACAGAAAACAGAACACACAGATTTGCTCTGGATCTCTGCTGTAACCTGACAAGGTGGGTTTTTTGTATGTTCAGTGCACGATCCAGCAGCTCCTGGTGTTCAGGGGCAGCCCCAGCAGCATTCCAACAGAGCCAGTGTTGCTGTGGCTGCACCATTCTCATGGGCACATCAGCTAAAGCCAACCTGGCAGTCCAGTTTACGCCCACACTGCTGACCAGTTTTGACTACTTCTCCCTGACTAGTTCTCTGACCAGTTCTCTCTGAAGTCTCTTTGCCACTGCACACTGCAGTGGATTTGCCACAGCCTCCCCAGACCCTTCTGTTTTGGGGAGGGGTTTTTGGTTTGGCTTTTTTTTTATTTCCCTTTAATGAGCAGCAGCACTCCCCAGCAATGCTGACCAGGGTGTGAGTTCAGAGTCTGGAGGGCACAATGAGAGCTAAGTCCCTGCTCCATGGTGTGAGCAGAAGAGAGCTCCCTGCTCCTAGCACACCCTGAACCTGCTCTCCTGTGCATCCAGCTCAGCCTCCTCTCCAGTGGCACCCCACAAACAAAGCTGCACACACACAGAAGGATGCTCACAGGACCAGCAGACTGGAACAAACCCAGCAAGCAAAACTCACAACAAAACACACCCCAGAAAAGTGACTGATTCATACTTTACTCTGCTGCGCTAGCTCATATGGAAAATTTAATGAAGAACAGCTTGAAATGTCAGCAATGCACTTACAATTCCACATTTCTACCATCATTTGACTCTCCTGTGCCACCACACTCTTAATGCAAGCACTTGAAGATCAGATGGAGACAGTTGGTTAAGGCAACACAAAAAGTCACAGGTGTTATTCAACAGAGCACTCCGAGGGAGGCAAACTAACACACTTATTTGCTGACTGATATTTCAGTGGGGTTCCCTGGCTGACAGAAGCGCTGCTTGGATATAGTTTCTACTAGAAACTGAACGTGAAACTGAGCATAAAAATTCACTTTTCTTTCCCTCATGTCCAAACACTGGCATTAACGTCTTGCTATAAAAATAAAGAACTTCCTTATCTTGACCAAATTTTTGACTTGAATCACCTATTAGAAATGCTGCCATCACAAAGAACTGAGAATGCCCAAGAAGAAAGTATTTATGAAGTTTCTTGTGGATACTTGCTTTTTAATTTGCCAGCTTCTTTTTAATTAAGTTATTTAAAGTTTACAAGTTCAGAGAATGACAAAGCACAGTTGGTGACAGATTTGTTAATAAGCCATAAAACCACCAAATTAATTGACCAAGTCATCCCAGACAGCAATTTTACTTGCTCGTAAG
The DNA here is from genome assembly GCA_020086605.1 of Lanius collurio. NCBI lineage: Eukaryota > Metazoa > Chordata > Aves > Passeriformes > Laniidae > Lanius > Lanius collurio. The sequence continues at coordinate 2,070,720 of JACBWW010000037.1, read as the reverse complement.
CAAGATAACTTCACACTTTCCCAAAACCTAAAGGAAGCACAGCCTTGCTGGAGCTCTCAATGGCCAAGAATTTTGTAATCAGTATTTCAGAGAGTTCACACTCAGTTCAAACTGCCACCATTCTTTACAGTGAAATGAAAAATTTTCTAAATAAATTTTTTTTATTACACTTATTATAGTATTTTGGTTTGGTTTTTTTTTTTTTTTTGGTGATTTGAACATTTTGGTTTTTTGTTTGTTTGGTGTTTGGAATTTTTTTTAATTCTCTGCCTACATAATTCTAGCTTGAGGTCCAAATGGCTCTAGCAGTACACAAGAGAAAACTGACATATAGGAAGAGTATTTCTGTAGCTGCCATAGAAACCAAAGATAAAAAGAGAACTAAATGATAAAAACATTTACTCACCTACTATCTGTCCTCTAACAGTATCATTGTCATTTGGCCCAAGCTTGCACAAATCCAACCTCTGATCTACAAAATGAGGGCACAAAGTGTAAATCACACAATGAAATAAACACCATCACAAACTACCAAACCAATTGGAATACAAAAGCTTTATAAAATCCAGCAAAAACTCAATTAACTATCATTCTTCAAAAGTCTGTGCATGCAAGCTTGGGCTGAAAAAGAAACTTGTCCTTAGCTTACTTACAACCAGTGTCTTTAAGGCGGTTGATTGCATTTGAAAGAAGTCTCACACAACCCAGAAAACCAGCTCCCTGCTTTTTATGAATTTTCTTGTGATTCCACACACTGATTGTTATTGAATCCGACTTCCCAATATATCTGAAAAACGCAGGAAAAACAGTATGTCAATGGCACTTACTGAACACTTGGATGATGCACCAGAAATCACCTTGGGGGGAGAAAAGATCATCAACCACTAGATTAAAAATTTAACCCACGCTGTAATGGCCAGAGAGAGTAAGTCACCTGCAGGTAAGACGTACACTCTGTACCTCAATGGAAGCATCCCTCCTGGAGGAGCTCACATGAACACAAACTGCTCCAAAAGCCTGATCCTGGCAGAGGCATTCATGGGACCCAACCCAAAGCTGTTCAAACAGCAACACAAGCAGGCTGTGGGCTGGCCCTCGACCTCAGCTCTCCGAGCAGCCACAGACATGCTCAGCTCCATGCCCCAGCCCAGCCTGGCCCAAGGGAGGGCAATGCTCACAGCCCCAGGTCTGGCATCAGTGGGAGCAGGGACAGAAACCTCAGCAGCAACAGCTCTTCAGGGGCTGCTCCTCCAAGCACCAGGAATGCAGGGACCCCCCTGCAGGTGCCTCCAAGCACCCAGGATGATGTCAGGCCAAGCCATCACACAGCTGCAGTTAACCAAGCTCTGGAGGCTGATTTATCCTCAGCAATGTATGTTTGGGACATACATTACACATCACAGCCATGACAAGTGTTCACACAGGGTTCTAGCTGGGATGTGCCCCTGCTCACACCAGGACTTTCTCTTTGCAGCATTCCCATGGACATGCTTGGCAAACCCTCCATCTGTGTTCATTGCCTTGGGCACACTGTAGGCTGTTTTTTTTTTTTTTTGTTTGAAGCTTTGTTCTTCAGAGGCAACTACTTTGTGAGCTCCTTTTTGTTTTCAAAACTTTCAGAGGACAATTTCAAAACACTCAAGAGAAATCACCAATTGCCAATACTGAATTATTATGGCTGATTCAAGTTGAGGGAAATGAATTTGTAACTATGGCTTAGATCCCAAGAACTGCTTGTAGTTCTCTCTTCCCAGACCACGAATTCTGGCCTTAGTTTAGTTCCAAGTGCTTCTTTTTTTGTTTGTTTTTGAATGAAAACTGATTAACAAATGTCTAAATACATCCCCTCATTGACTGTGGCTTTATTGGCTTTTAAACACCTTAATATTTTCATAAAGATAGAAATGATACTGTCAAGGTTGGCAAACCAAATAATTGAACTAACTAGCATGGCTTAAAATTACAGCTGTGATCAGGTTAACACTTCTCCCATTTTTCCTTTTCCAAAAAGCAGAACTTTTACAACTTCTTTTTCCCACCTGCAGACAGCAACTGACCCAAGAAGAAGGAGACAGAATAGCCTGATGTTTTAAAGCAACCACTGCACATTTACACAAAAACAAACAAACCCAAACAAAGCACAAACTTCACATATAAAAGCCCTGAAGTTTTTTGAATAGTAAACTGATAGTATAACACTGGTCAGATTTTTGGCCTTACAACCTTGACAATGCCAATTTTGCATAAAGAAACAAGATGAAGATAGGTAATCACGTGTACAGTTGCAGCCTACAATGTTCTACGTATTTAAAATAAATTCTTATGAGAACAATTTAGGTGCACTTAAAAATAAAAGACTTATCATGACCTGTCTTGAATTTTCCAGTTTTCCTTGTTGCTTTAAAAAAGCCAAAGGAATATGGTTAAACACAATTTCATAACAGAACAGTTTGAATAATATGTAGAAGAGCTGAATACACAACACAATTTCCAAGAATTCCTGTAATGTTTCAGGGTGAGGTTCTCAGGGTTGGGATGAACAGTCACCATCCACACCAAGCAGGTGAGGACTCCACATGCCACTATAACCTACTCCTGTTTTTTGCACCCAAAAACTTGGGCTGGTTCACACTTTTAAAGGAAATAAGCAAGACAAGCTTCATTTTTCCAAATAAAAATGTCTATTTTTTAATAAAAAAAGAAAATAAATAGTTAGAGTAATGTCTAGTTGGCTTTACAGCAGAATGTTTAATCCCTATTTCTGCATCATTTCAGGCATGAAAACCCCTAGTTGTATTTAGAGAGTCACAGCAGGACAGGTTGACATTTCCAATTCATTTGGTGGATAAGTTACATTTGTTTTACATCAATAAAGTTCCAACATAAAAGCCTGATCTAGGAATTTTATTTTTTATTAAAAAAGAATGTTCCAAAAAATAAAGTGCAACAAACTAAACCAGACACAAAAAACCACTCCCTCCCCCCCATTTTGTTGGATGACTCTCTCTTCCTCCTCATAATTGAAGTTCTTGGAGCTTCTATTTCTTTTTTCCACTCTATCCTATCAGCAATATCTATTCCACAGCTTCAGTACTTCAACAGAAATAATGGGATTAGTATTAATGAAGTGGAAACACAGAAATTCAATTGCATCGACATTTTGTTAACTTCCATATTTTCTGAACCTTTAAAATTAGGGTTTTGGTTAAGAACTGCATGTTCAGAAATTTTAATTTCCCTACTCTTAGCACTTCCACTTCTAAGAAAAAAAATCAAATTCATGCCTCACTAGAAACCTCTAAACTATTTCAGTAAAAACTTAAAACACAGGGACAATTGTTATTTTGTTTACCACTTAGGAAGGTTTGGCATCAAGTGACTTTTCATCCCCATGGCATTATACACACTTTCCCTGAAGAGTTCACCTCGCTGGAGAAATGTGGAATGAAGAAAGTGGAAAAAAATTTTCCTGAAAAAACACATCTCTTCCTGATCACAAGCCAGACATATTCCTTCCAGAAAAAGAGAAAAATGCAGCATCACGAGGTATGAACTCAGGTTTGGAAGCCAGGAATTCCCTATTTCTAATCCATGCTGTCACACAGACTGTTTTTATGACCTGGATGAACTACTTGGTTTGTTTCTCCATTTTCCCATTTCTGATTTCTTTTCTAATATAATCTCAGTGTTCTGCTTTGAGCTAGCAGCTGCTTTCAGACTGAGGAGAGGAGGGTGTGAAGAAACAGAATGAAAAGCAGCACCTCAATTTTTTTCTCTCCCGTATTCATTCACTTCCTTCCTGGCACAGCTCATCTCTGGCAGCAACTGAAGGGTGTTTGAGCCTCTGGGATGGTCACCAGGACCTGCCAGGGACCGTGGCTGAGGCAGGAACGGAACAAGAGCAGAGCAGCAACACATGGTACTCACTGGCTGCTGCAAAGGGTATCAGCTTCATCCAACTGGCCTCAACCACCCCGTGGAGAAGGAAAAGCAGTTGTACAGAGCTCCTAGATGGCTCTTTGGGAGCCTAATCTAGGATGGGATTGTCTAAAGCAGCACTAGGCAGAGCTGCTGCTTTCTCTCCCTGAGAAAAATCCAGGATTATCAGCAGTAACTAGGCAAAATAGAGTCAGAGGACTGGGGAGAAAAGTGATTCTGCCAGGGCAGCACAACAGCCTGAGGATGCAAAGGCACCAAAGGGCACTAGAACCTGCAATGAGGAGATTTTGAGAAGAGGAGGAGTTATTTGTGGGAGCTGTGTGAGGTTCTATTTGATAGAGATGAGAAGAGTCCATGCTGCAGCCTAGGGGTGACGTGTTGGAAGGGCACAGAGTAAAGCTGGGATGAGAAACAGCTTTTGGTGGAGATCATGGTACAAACACCTTTCAGAGAGAAAGAGATGATGTGACTTGCTGTGCCTTAAGGGCAGAGGCTGCTGGGGAGGCTGGAGCAGACTGGGCAGTGGAATGTAGGAGAGATCTGGCTAAGAGAAAAAGCAGATTTAAGTTCCTGAACTGCTGGTGTCTTGGGGTGACTTGACGTTGTATTACCTATCACAGCTCTATGCCCAGAAATTAGTTTTATGCCTTCCTATGCTTTTAAACTGAGCCTGAGTGGAGAGAGGATGAAAAAACCCCAAACCCAAGGACATCCACAGAGATAAGACAGACTCTCTCTGGGCATTGCTGCTTCTGCTGCAGTGGGGGAGAGGCGCATGGCTTGCTTGTTCAGCCAGCTTTGGGGTTTTTTTTCCCTTTGAAGAGTTGGATTTTGTTTCCCTGGGATTTCAGATCTTCCTTTTCTGTTCTGTGGGACTGTTTCACATTAGAACACATCGGGAGGACTTTTTTTTTTCACCGAGACAGAGGCCCTGGCTGAAGGCCCAGCTCCAAGGAGGAAGGAGAGGGGGAGAGAGAGAGAGAGAGAGAGAGAGAGAGAGAGACCCCTGTAAGGACTTTAACATTTTCCCAGGTTTTTCTCTCCCAGCAAGAGGTTGTATTATTTAGCATTATTATCCTTTTCCCGTGTGTTTGTTAAATAAATAGTTTTATCTCCTTCACTTTCCTCCGAGGAGAAACTTATCTTTTTTTTTTTTTCCTGAATCTGCGGGGGGGGAGGGGTGGTTTGTAACCTGGCTTCTCTCAGAGTATGTATTTCTAAATTTGGCCCACCAAGGCCATCAATAAGATCACAGCAATGTCTCCACCAACCAACAAGAAGGAAACACAAGCTTTCCTAGGTGCCATAGGCTTTTGGAGGATGCACATTCTCAAGTACAGCCAGATCATGAGCCCTCTCTACCTGGTTTCCCACAAGAAGAATGATTTCCATTGGGGTCATGAACAGCAACAAGCCTTTGCCCAGATCAAGCAGGAAACTGCTCATGCAGTAGCCCTTAGTCCAGTCAGGACAGGACCAGAGTGTGCTCTACTCTGCATCTGGGAGCCATGGTCTGTCCTGGAGCCACTGGCAGAAGGTGCCAGGTGAGACTCAAGGTCAGCCACTGGCATTCCGGAGTCAAAGCTACAGAGGGTCTGAAGCCAACTACACCCCAACAGAGAAGGAAGTCTTGGCTGCCTATGAAGGAATCCAAGTGGCCTCAGAGGCAACCGGCACTGAAGCACAACTCCTCCTGGCACCCCGACTACTGGTGCTGGGGTGGATGTTCAGAGCAAAGGTTCCCTCTCCCCACCACGTTACCAATGCCACATGGAGCAAGTGGACTGCTCCCATCACACAGCGCGCCCATATCGGAAAACTGAATCACCCTGGGCTTTGAAAATAATCACAAATTGGCCTGAAGGTGAAAACTTAGGTCTCAGTGATGAAGAAGAACAAGTGACACGTGCTGAAGAAGCTCCACCATACAACCAGCTGCCATCAGAGGACACAGCTGCGCTCCATTCACCGATGGTTCTTGTCGCATTGTAGGGATGAACTGGAAGTGGAAAGCAGCCGTGTGGAGGCCCATACAAGGGGCTGCAGAAGCCACTGAAGGAGAAGGTGGATGAAGCCAACTCGGTACAAACACCTTTCAGAGACAAAGAGATGATGCAACTTGCTGTGCCTTAAGGGCAGAGGCTGCTGGGGAGGCTGGAGCAGACTGGGCAGTGGAATGTAGGAGAGATCTGGCTACTGCAGCAGGGAAGAAAGGGGAAGGAAGAGAAAAAGCAGATTTAAGTTCCTGAACTGCTGGTTTAGGTAGTTTAGCTCTCAATGCAAGAAAGGCTGTAAATGTGTCAAGTCTAGTTATTCAAAAGCTCTGAGAAAAGGACTGAACAACAGGGAAAACACAAATAAGACTGAAAATAAGGAAGGGGAATACATCCAGGGCAAGCAGGGTACTTTACTGACATTAAACTACATCCAGACAGCAACTATTTAGCAATTTCTTTCTGGAAAGTCTCCCAGATTCCCCCTCTCTACACACACACACCTCCTCATCTCGGTTGAAGAATCCAAGCAGCTAATTCAACCACTTTCTTTTCACACTAAGATCTGAATTAAGAACCCCATAAGGCCAAAGTCAACCCCTTTCCGCTCCTTATCATACTGCAGAAGTCCTTTTAAAAAATTCTTATACAACAGAATATCTACTTATGCTGCATCAGGTTAGCAAGCCACAAAATTCTCTTGGAATTAGCAACTTAATTCAGACATTACTGCATAAATATATTACAACAGCTTGATCTGACTGTGCCATTTGCATCTGCCATCATATATACATGAAAAAATTATCTTAATATCTGGTGCAAATGAAAAGCTGAGATCTGACACTGGGTATATTATACAGTAAAAAATTACCTTACGATAATAACCAGGCAGTGAGTTGTTGTACCAAAGAGATTTAATCTTTTACTGCTGTTTTAAATAGGAAGTGAAGATAATGTGACAGATGTTTATAAACAGAAATACATTTCCATAGAGTAAGGAATAACGGGTGAGACTATAAAAGGGGTTACATTATTATGAAGAAAATTTGGAGAGGGAAAGGATTATTTTCAAATAACAAAGCTTGACACAACATTAAATTTTACTTTGGATTAGAAATATTGGATATACTTCTGTCATCATGGTTCTGTCAACAGCCAGAACCAAACAAAGTAGTTTTCCCTACAGGACAAGATTTTATATTGAAAATAATACACTAATACAACAAAATCTACTTTTTAGGGGGACTTCCCCTCCAAACAAGAAAAAAAAACCAAACCACCATCCTTCACACAGGTCTAAATTCCTTTGGACAATCCAGCAAGAGATGCTTCAAATACACTTGAGGAAAACATTCTGCCAGAAACCCCTGTTCTCTCTCTGCTTTTCATAATATGTTCTGGATTCCAATCACAGTTTTGGAAAGACAATACAGTACCCAGATACAACCATGGCTTGTTCTATGAAACAACCTAAAAATACCTACTCTTCATCCTTCCTTAAAAGTTATAACCAGAAAGGAGTTTTTTCTAAAGATTTTACTGTTTTTTTCCATTACTCATCAACATCCTCCCTAATTTCCCATGTCCTCTGCTCTTTTTCTCCAGAAGGGAGAAATCATCAGCCCATGGAGCACTAAGCATCCTTTACAGCCACTCCAGACAACTCTGCCATCCCAGTGCACTTCAAACTGGGGCCAGTACTGGGGCAGTCACAGGGAGCCAGTGACTTCTACACAGAATTTTGACATCTTCCACACAGAATTTCACAGCGGACAAGTGCCAAACTCTCGGGGTTATCAGCTGTCCACTGCTTAATTTTGTGGTGAATATGAATTACATGCAGAATCTAAGCTTGGACTGGGTTTGAATAATAAAACTATAATATTATTATTTCACTAAACTACCACAATATTTGGTCAAGCAGTGAAGAAAATGTTCTCTATTCTGTACTAACACATTATGAACATCAACTTCACATATTTAGTCTTGGATATTCAAATAAGGAGTAGATCAAGACATGACTTTAAACCAGGCCTTCCACATTCTGCCGTGAGATCCATCAAGCTGCTTTATTTCACCAGGAAAAAGAGGGACAAGAAATTGTCTGTGTACCAATACCAGATTTGTTACAGGTTTGGTGATGGCCAAAGTTAACATAAATATGTTCATACAGTTTCTAATAACATAGGACAGGGAATGGAGCCATGAGAAAACAGATCAGAAAAGGAGAATACAATGATGCAAAATAGTTCATTTCTCTTCCTCATCTTTAATCCCAAGAAAAAAGATAAAGAATAAAAGATAAGGAAAATAAAGCATGCACAAACACAGATACCTACATAAAAATCAAAGCTTTAGTAACTTATATTGTACAGAAATAGTCTATGCTTTAGAAAGAGAGGAACACCGTGACATGTATGTGCCATACTGATTCTACTGCTCCAAAGCACCAAAAGGTGCTCAAGTGATGATAACAGTAACTTATAGTGAGAACAACATGTGGGACAGAAAATGACAGAAAATTGAACAAAAGGCACACAGAGAAAAAGATACTGTAGCACCACAACAGACAAAAATATCGTCACGAGAAGAGCAGTTTGAGGGAAATACTGTCAATTACCTTCATTTTACAGAAGTGTTAACATGAGAATATCACAATAAAACAATGCTGTAGTCCATGTAAAGCATGCTGCAGACATCAGCATTAGAAAAACAAGCGTAGTGTTTAAATTTTGAGGTAAATGAGAAAGTGGAATTTTGCTACAGGTACTTTTCACTCAAATGAATAAACTCTGGGATACTTTCCAAGCCATATGTAAGACAGGATAATGAACATCTGACATTGTCTGTGTACTTTAGAGGATTTCACTTCAAACCTTTGGTTATCACTGTTACCACCTACAGGTCATAATGCTGATTCCATTTTGGATCAAGTGTATTCTTCACAGTATCTGTAGAATGGCATTGGCCAGATCCGTCCACCACGACCTTAGCAAAGGGATCAGGAAGTCCTAACAGGAGGAAAAGAAAAAAAAAAGCTAGCAAGTGGATTGGGATGCTTTGAAGTCCTTTATAACTGCTCAATTATTTCATCTTTCATTTGAAGATTCATTTGCCTGTTATTCATAAATGAGAGTCCTACTTAATGAATGGGAATAACGTGTTGTATTGAACACAGGAAATGGGTAGATTAGCAATTTATTTCACTGATATGGACTAAGAAAAAGTTGTGTAAGTCAAACACATTCAGAAAAAAAAATTAAACACCTAATCTTCCTAATTCAGGTTTGAGTAAATTCTCAGTATACAAAGCCAGAAAACAGATTTACATTTTTTTTATGTTTAAGATCAAATCACAGTTACAACTTTGGCTGATATTGGTGTAACAGAGAATTGCCTGTAACAGGTTATTCTTGCTTTTGGGATCTACTTGGTGTACTGCTGGCTTTGTGCTCCATTTCCCACCAGCTCAGTACCTCAGCAACACCAAACACAGGTTCATCTCAACACCAAAAATCAGTGTAAAGATGGTGCTGATCTCCAGAGCCAGGGATGGAAACACAGCAGAAACAGAGCAGCCCACACTCAGCACCTCCTGCTGAACTGCCACCAAGGGATGGGCCCACCACTGATGCCCCAGGTCCCATCTCTTTTCCCCTCACACTAATTCATTCCTCCCCTCATCCAGTGTTGTGAGTCAGCTGGAGGAACTAAGGTGGAGAAGTGTTAATCACATTTGCTGAGGTGCAATTTTGCACCAGTTGCACTTGCTCAGGTGACTCAGCCAGAACTGGTGAGGCAGCAGAGGGCTCAGGACAAGTGTCACAGAAAGCTCGTGGGGGGAAAGGAGCGGGACCTGGGGACATCTGTGCTTCAGCACCACACATTTCAGATCCTGAGGGGTTTTTTTTCAGGCATGATCAAACTGTTGAACACCCAAAAACTTGCAATCAATACAGAAATTCAGATATAAGCAAAGTTTTAGAAGTATCTCAAATCACAGTATAATTCTGGATCATTGCCTCTTCAACTGATTTTCAAAGCTCAGGTCTGCCCTTCTGAATTGCTCCTGCTCCCAGGTGGGAGATGGCAGGCAGGTGATCTGTGCAGGCAGGACTCAGACCATAGTATTCCTTTCTGCCTCCTTCATCTACTTCTTAGAACTTCTTTCAAAACATTATTAAAATGAGTTAAAATATATGTCAGAGTACATCGGTATTATGAAGTGATTATTAATAATTAAGGAGTACATTTGTTTGCTTGACAAAAAGTTCTTGTATGAAAAACAACTTAATAAATATATGACACTAAATTTGAAAAACATGTAATTTCCCTGAGTGGGTAAATTCGCTTCCCACTCCCATAAAAACAGAGAGAATGTGTCATGTCTTAATAATTATTATGGTTCTGTGATGAGTGTCACCTGAGGCAAAAACAGAAGCCTTGAAATAAAACATCAAAGCTCTTGGAACTCGCACTGCAAATATCTTAATATAATGATCACATGCAAACACTGGACTACAGAACTTGCATAATATTTGTTCCACCTATAAATAAAACTTTAACAGCTACTTACGGAAAAAGTCCTTTTTCACCAAGTTTTTTGCACACAGTACTGCAAGAAAAACAGAAATACAAAATTAAGTTACTGATAACTTCTTTTTTAAAAGCTGGCAATTTTACCTGTCCAACATTCCAGAAAATCCTGCTTAAAATAAAATGAACATAAATTAACTGTGCTCCTCACTCATTTATATTGTCATGCACAATAATTCCTGAAAGCGGAGCTGGAAGTGTCATCTTTTGGCAATTTACCTGAAGGCAGATTCCAGTGGAGGTGAGATGGTCATGGTTTCCTCAGGCAATAGTTTCACTATATTTGCCTTTTTTTTTCCTCCCTCTCAACTGTTTTACCAGCTGTGACTTGGAGTACTCCTGGCTAGTTCTCCACAATTGGTGCAGGGACACAAGCAGGGGCTTATGTTCAGTTCTACAACCCAGCAAAAGCTTCCTTGACCATAAAACCCAGAACATTAGGCAGCCAAGGCTTTTCTGTTATTCTGCCTGGTAATAAATAAAAGGTTTTACCTAAAAAGCATTTGGGTGGAGCACACTAACTTCTAAAGCCAGAGTTTTGATGGTTCCAAAGATATCTTTTATTTGTAGCAGCTGATAATTGTTTCAGGCTTTTTTTGTTTGTTTGTTTAAATTAAAAGGGAGGAAACATTTGCATTTGTCAACTAAAAATACCCTCGGGAAAACAATCTCCTATGAGAATACATTTAAATAAACAAATAAATAAATAAATAAAAGGTCAAAGGGAACAAATTTCATATAAAGGTGCTAAGGTACACAATGAAGACTTCTCTTCACAAACTGCACCACTGTTCAACTACTATGCTTATCTATTATCACAGGTTCAGTAAGCAGGAAATATTAGATTCCCCTGTGAAACATTAAAATATTTACTGATAACACAAAAGGATTCTTGGGGATTGAGCAAAAGCATGAATTCCCACAGCTAGCATAAAAAAGGAAAAAAAAAACAGGAGTGGGGAAAGTTATTTGGTTGGAACCTGATGCTGCAGGAGATTCCTCACTATATGATTCCCCTGGATATTTTTCCTATGAGATCATCAATATTTATTACTGCCAGGAAATGCAAAGACAAAAAAGTGCATCCAAAAATCACATCCCACAGGCACTACCTAAAACCAAACACCATTGGTCATCCTTTCTCCCCAGAATACCCTCCCACAGATCCTGCAAGGCTCCTGATCCATTTCTGCCTGAATAAAAGCAAGCAGAGGCAACCCATGAGCACTCCCATGGAGATCTCCACAGCCAGGGCAGAGAAACACCACTCTGGACAGTCTAAATAATGGAACTAATGTTTTCCCAATTTTTACATTCATAAAGATGCTGATTTTAATGAAGCTGCTTCCCATGGGAATTCAGCACTGTAAAATTTGGCTACAACTCTGTTAAGGGGTTTTGGCCCTCCATAAATCCAAGGAGATGCCTATCAGGGGCTGCAAGGAATCACAGAACAATCCGCTCACATTGACCTATCCCACAGGAAAGAGACATAAAAGTTCCCAGGAAAATTTCAGCACAGCAGTTTGATGAAAGGGGCTGCTAACAACACTGGTAACCTGAAAAAGAAGTACCTGCTTCCATGCTGGTAGCTACTGGGGTTTTTTAAAGATGATAAAAGTAATCAATATAATTTCTCTCCATTCAAAGATATACTGGTTGTCCTAAAGCAGAGCTCCATTTAAGGGATTTTCACCCAATAATTTCAATCTAAACAGTCAACAGTAGTAAAACACTAATAGAGAGCCAAATATTTTAGGTATTCCTGACACCCAGCATTCAAGTACATGTAGGAAAGAGACTGTCATATATCACTGTCTGCTCCACAAATCAAATACAATTCTTTGGATGGTGTGATAAAAATACACAGTTATCAAAGGCTTCCATATGCCCAACAACTGAAAGTTTACTCTACCCAGAATATTGACAACAACCTGAAGGCATTTGAAAAAAAGAGGTAATAGAAAACTGCTTTTGCAGCTCCTTAAGAGTTTATTACACCAAGAATATCCTCAGATGAGTGATAACACAACAGACATCATCTGCCTAAGAACTGCAATAGGTTATTGGTCACCAGCCACCTTTCATCTAGTGGTGAAAGGCTTCATGTAAAATACATGCTTATACACACGGCAACTTTTTTAAGTATCTTTAAAAATATACAATTATTGTCACAGTTTCACCCATTACAAGTAATGGGCAGCATCAAGTGAAGCCGAAGGCTTTAAATCCAATAGTAAAGTCAAAATACATCTACAGCACAGCAAGCCACAAAGAGTGCTCCTGAAACTGTATAATGGCCAAGACAAAAGAGGTTCAACTACTCTTGTGAGAGAAATTGTACAGTTAACTAATTACAAACACTTGTTTTCAAAAATAAAGCAAGCCTGCCAATGCAATTTAACTGAAGTCTCACTTTTATAAGATTGGGCACACACAGAACACACAGACTAATAACTGCTTCCCCAACATTTAGCCACGAGTGAACAAACTAATATTTTTGGCTCAAATTTTCCCTCTCTAGTAACCACATTTAAGGCAAGTCAGATGCCAACTCACTCTGGCTTTGTCAGGTTAACAAAACAGGAGAGATGCTGAGAAAGCTTCCATTAACAACACCCTCTCTGCCAGGTATTTATAGGTGAAAAAGCCCAGGTCCCAGAAGCATTGGCTCAGCTCAAAGTGAAACAATCTTCTTCCACACACAGAGCTCTAATCTATCCCAGGACTTTTTTTGGACAAGACTTTTCCCACTGGTGGGAAAAGTACCAGAGTTTATGCCCCACTTTTCTAACAGTTTCTAACACTGTATTAAAACCTGTTCTGAATATTCTGATAACCAGCTGATTAATAGTTCCTTGAGAATAAAAAAACAACGAAGTTTGGCTTTCTGTGGATTTATGTTTTGTGGCTGACTGAAGGCTGTGGCTGAGGCTTTTCCCACTGGGCATTCAGACTCTCTCCCAGGCAGGCTCTCCTGTGGCCCAGCAGTGCAGGCTCTGCTGCAGCTTTTTCCTCTCACTTCAGGTCACTGCCAGGGGCTCCTCTTTATCCAGGCAATGATTCTCACAAAACTCAGAGGATTTAGTAATCTTTGAGTTCTCTATCCTAGCTCAATTTGAGCAAAAAATTCAACAATCAGAAAGAACTAGAGGGAGATTTCTTTCCCTTGACAAAGCCAAGTTGAAGCCCTGATGATTGTAGACCCAGTGCACAGCCCCACTGCTGGTGGATCCTCTGGAGGCACAATGGTATTGCAGAACATTATTTATTATTTGGATGTGCTTGGTTTAAGGCACTTTTTGTTACAATTATTTTGAAAAAAACAAGTTAAGCTATTTAAACTTGCACTGGAAGTAGAATGCAAACCAATGGCTGGATATACTGATCTTGGCTTGGAAAAAAAAGAGGGGGGCGTGTTGTACCATCATCAAATGACCTTAATGGCTTCTAGCACATATGTGTAGATAAAGTATTCATTAGAGAAAATCAGTGAGTCAATGGATAGCTATGTTTTGTGTTTATTACAGACTTCCTGGGTAGTCTACAGAAAAGAGAACATTAATATTCCAATATATATGTGCCAAGAAAAACAACACATCCATTTTACATAGTATACATACATTAATTTTTTTTTATCATGCTTTATGATCTCATTCTAACATATGCTACTCAGGTCTGCTCACAGAAACATGAAAAGAGCATAATGTTATGAGCTACTCAGTCTCCTTCTATAACAGCTTTGCTACACTGTCCACAAACATTCAAAAATAGGAATTAAGTGAATCACATTTGCCAGTTTCCTTTTTCTGATTTATTACTCCTGTGACTGACAAAGAATGGTTAACTGAAAAATAATTTAACTATTCCAAGTAAATGCAAAATATTTAGTATCCTCAGACCCCTGTAATCTATGTGTTAGCTATTAAATTTTACATGCAATTATAGAAGGGGTCAATAATTGGTTGAACTCACATAAAAATTGAAAGGAACTATGACTATTGAAAAGATAAATTTTATAGAAAGATATATGTTTCTCTCCAATTTTCTGAACTTTGTTTATTCTTTTTGCTAGTTACTGAAGAACTCTTGTTACAACTGCTGCTTACTTTGGAACCATTTTTACAACAAAAATAATTTTAATGACAGCAAGCTTTTTCTTAGGGAAGGTATCCTATATTATACATTAACACTATTTTTATAAGTACTAAAAAATATGTTTATTTCAGAATAATAACTATGTCAGTAACACCAGGTCTCCACAGTTAGAGGGAAGAACATGAAGCCCATGAAGTGGAAAGGGAGAGCTTCAGCATAGGAAGCTTGTGCTGAAAACAAGTAAAAATTGATAAAGATCTATGAGATTTCACAAAGTCACCACCTCTGAGACTTGAGCTCAGAGTCTTCAATGATCTATTCATCTCCAAAGGCTGGGTAACACCAGAATGAGTGCTGAGGGAGCAACATTAGAAGGAAAGAAAGTGTTATGGGAATTCAGGGAACCTGGACATTTAAAGGCTATGTATTCAACCCTCATGAATATTTCCAGCCTGGATCAAACTGTTTACAGCCAACTTGTTCACCAGATTCACCTGCAAAACAGAAACACCACTACTTTACCTCACAAGTAAGTTTTAGTGTTACATGATCTGCATGTTGGTACACTCTCAGCTATCTGTTATAAAGCCCCTCTTGATTTATGAAAAATTACAAGGTTTAAATGTGTTTGTACCCAGCAGTGTGAGGTACAAACACCTCAGGGCTACAGCTGTAGACAATCACTGTACAAATACATTGGTCTTAAAATTTCTATGTTAAAAAAAATATTGCTTAAGCCATCTTAAGTAAGTAGTTTTTACATGTGTGTATCTGAGACACACCAATACTATCACAGAAAGATTAAGGAAGACAGGTAAGAAAATAAAAATAATCATGAATGTCCATGGAAGAGAGCACACCAGCTGCAGGAGGAAACACACAATCAACACACTGAAGTCTGTACATGACTCAGTAGAACCCCCCATCCCATGCCAGTCATCCATAAGAACCAGCACTGTGTCAACAGACAGCTCTGCAGTTATGGGGAGGAAAGCACTCGGTCCAAAGCTAAGATTATGTTTTCTAATCTTCTGGCTTTTCATGTCATCACCACAGAAGAACAAGTTCAGCCTTCTGAATCCAACCAACAGTTTTAACATTATAATTCCTGTTGGTTTTTTCTTTCCCTGAGGGTTTTTCTCCCAGAAAAAGTGCTTGTTCAAGAACACATGTAACACACTGAAGAGCGATAGGGCTGCCTATCAATTTTTACCACAATGGCTCATTTTGAAGACAAGTCTTTCTTCCCCTACAGAAACACCATCTTTTACTGAAAGCCATTAGCATTGGGTTTTGTGATCAGATCCCAGTTGTTTGCATGTTCTACACGGGGCAATACAATCACTGAAATAAGTCCCAGCTGTAGAAACACAATGCTATGCTGTTGCTAATGTGTGTTGTACTGATAATGAATGGTCATCTATGCTTTAATCTGAATAAAGCTCCCAACTGCTCTGCCTCTCCTTGCCAAAAATTCCCCTTCCTCCTCCAGACTGTGGTTGCATTCCAATTACATTGCTGATTGGAATGAGCCTGCTTGGGGGAAGGAGAGGGAGGGAAGCAAATGAAGCCACGCTCACACCCCTCCTCGCCTTCACAGCTGCCCCTGGGACCCAGAAATTGCTCGGGTATTTGAACCTAAGGCTGACATGACGTACTTTTCTCCACATTGTACCAAACTCTTTGCAAATTCACTTATTTCTTTTAGAAATGCCATTTGTGACAGGCAAACAGCACACTGTGCACAGGTTCCAGCAGGATGGCTCAATACTTTAAACAAATTTTTAAACCTACTGGTTTCTTCCATTGTTGGCACGCTCACAAGAAACTTATGTCTCTCTGCTTGCGTTCCCTCCTTGGACCTGCCTGAACTCCCACATGGGAAGATATAAAACAGGACATCTTCCAACTATTTATTGAACAAAGAGCTGTAAATAATGCCATATGGATTTTGCAAATACAGCTGTTGAGGTAATAACTTCCTCAATTAAGGTTTTGAAATAAAATTGTTTACCCCAACTATTCACATTAAGTTTTATTTTACAATTAATCTCTACGAGAATTTTTTTAAGGTTACATTTCCTTTGAAAGGTGCTTTTTCTGCAGATGAAAAAAATGTGACAGAACGTGACTGTAAAACGAAGAGTTTACTTTCGCTCAATGAAATTCCTGCATTTTTGAAGATGGCAATCGATTACCATGAAGAAGGGACACAAAGGCAGGCAAGCCTAACAAACACCATGTTCTACAGGTGCACAGGCATTGGGAGTCAAGGTCCTGCAGCACGAAATGTGTTAGAACACAGCAGCTGACCATTATTCCGAGCAGGATCGGTGATCCGAGCTCGCTGGAAGGTTTCATGTTGCACCCAACAGTACAGGGGGCTGCAGCTGTTCCTCCCTCAAAGCAGGTCTAGCAAGCACAGGGATCCAAGGTAGAGCAGGAAGCTGAACTGGCTTAACAGAAAATTAACCTTCTGGGGACACGGATTAGTTCACCGTTGGCTCCTAGAGCTGCACAGACTTATCCTGCAGTGGTGCCCTCTACAAACCTGCTGCAGAGGAAGTGGCAGAAACACAAGGCTGCAGAGCAGGGAGGATCAGCCAGGCCCTTCTTGCAGCTCTGCAGGAGAAGTGCACCCTATACCCTTATAAGAGCTTTCAGCTCTAAAAACAAAATGTACCCCCACGTTTTCATTTTTATGCAGATATAGTTTTTCCTCCTGCCTCTGTTTTGCAGCTCCAGAAATTTATTTTATTAAAAATTAAGTTAAAAAGCAGATTTCGCTACCAATATACCAAAATTACCAGCTAACACCCTTCAGGATTTTAGAGACACAATCTTCTCCTTAAATATTCAGCTCTTCCATTTCTCAAAGCACACTCAGAAATGCAGAACTACAACACAAAAACCCGCTTCTCTTGTAAGTATGCACACAACTGTTTCCAGGCTGCTCTGTTTTACTAAGGGACAGCTGCTCTTTTTGGGTCTCACAAAGCACCAGAAATTCAGAATAACCCAATAAGCTCTAAACTAGAGTTAGTACAAAACACGTACACACACAGACAATGGTAGGAACATTATTTTCCCCAGTACTGCATTGTAAAATTCAGCATTACCCAAATTAACACTCCAAATTCCACCCTCTCCAGGGCCCAGTAGAGGCAGCACATGGAGCTGCAGGTGCCATACACCAGCACAGGGAAGCCCAGTTCACCCAAGGACAAGCTGATGCTGATTTCAGACACACTCTGCTCCATGAGATCCAGGACAATCACTCTCCTCCACCCCTGGATCCCTGGTTCTGCAGCAGGAAGAGCTGCAGGGCAAGCAGCCAGGAACACCCCAAACACCAACACCAGGCTTCTTCACCTGAGTGCTTTTTTCTAATGTCAGTTAGGAGCTGCATTGCATGATCCCTCCTGCTTCCCAGCTGGGAAGAGATGGTGACTTCTTCAGCAGGCACAGCTGCCTCACAGCACACCTACAGCTCATATTGGTAGGAAGTGAATTTCTAATTCTCTTATAGTCCTATATACCTCATTTAAATTGAATGCAAACTTAGAATCATGTACCAATTCTAACTCTTACTAAGAATATGCATTAGAACAATTCAAAAGTACTAATGGATTTTTAAAGTGCTATTTAATACTAACATGTCAGGTTGCAAAAAAATATTCTAAGTGACATATAAAAGCATCACTGCTAGACTGATGTCCAAACACAAGGTAGACAGCTTTAAAATAAACTTAATTAAAATATGCATTGGTATAAATATAGTACTAGAAAAGCATTTTTAACAAGAATCTCCTTTACCAATGGTTACAATTCTAAATTTTCCCATAAACACATTTCTGTAAGTTCAACATAAGCCAGATGCTAAATCCTTAACATACTACATGTAAAGTGAAACCCATTTCCAAGGGTCATATACATTATGAGCATGGTCAGTGAGAAACCCATGTCTCAACAAATCAGAATTTCTCCTGTGGGACTAAACAAACAAACCCACAATAACCAGCATTCAAACACCAAACAGCAACATGGACATCCAAAAGTGACAAATGCCCTAATAATGTAATATAATGTAACTACTGTGAAAGATGCCAGAACCTAACACAAAACCAGTACATTTTCTGTTCGACAGATTCACTCTAAGTTCTTCACAAGAACAGGATGTGCTGTGACCAGATTTAGAATTCCAGACCCATATACCTTGCATATAATGTAACTCATGGAGGTTAAAATCCAAATGAAAACATCACACATTTATCAGAGAGAACAAAGATGCAATGCATTATTGGGTAGAAACAGTTAAGCCAATAAATCATTCATCTCATGCAATAATAAAATTCTGGAAGAGAGTCTCCAAGGTTATTTTAAATTCCTGTAAGGGAAGGATGACACGACAGCGACTCCAGACTCCAGCACTCTGTGCCAGGGACGGCTGAGTGACTCATGGCCACAGCCAGATGGAGCCTGCCGAGATTTGCCATGTTTAGACTCCTGTTTTTACATCATGATGTCTACTTCACAGCATTGTTTCACTGTAAACAAAAGGCTTCCTTTTCCACTTCTCCTCCCTTACGCCACTCCAAGCCAAAAGGAAAACAAAACACAAAACCCCCCAAACCATTGAATTCTTCCTTCGAGCAGCTCATGCATTCACATTTCCCAGATTCATTCAGCGATGGGCTCGCTGCCACACACGTCACCCACCTTAGTCATGTGGCCAGTTTATTTGATATGCCTCTCAAGAAGTAAAGAAACCACGCTGCCACTGTTGCAATGAAGATAGCAGGTCTCCCCAGGCACTGCAAATCCTACCAGGAAGGTTTCCAAGTCTCTTTCATGGAGATTCACATTAATTCAAGGTAAATTGAATAAGTAGATGTAAAAAAGTTGAGTTTGGTTTGCTTTTTTTTATCTATATACCAAATGTGTAAATTAAAGCTGAATGATACAAAATAAACCATGCTCATCAGGGCTCTGTGTAAATTAGGGTTTAAGCCACAGCTCAGTGAGAAAGGAGCAGAAGTAACAGATGGGAAACTTAAAAGAAAACAAAGGCTATTGTGAATATCTGCATCTCCTGGTTCAGTGGGGATGGAGCCTCTCAGATCAGCCAGGATGTTTCTAATGCATAACTTTCATACACTATAAATTCCATTTCTCTTCTCCACCCTCCTCCAAAATGGCCTAAGCATCCCATCTCATGCATTTTTCAACATCTGAAAAACCAACCACTACTGTACCATGGAGCAAAGTCAGCAAAGATCAATTTTCAGACCAATTTCAAAGTTATCCCTTCTATTTCTCATATAGGTGACAAGTATAAAATTGTATTCCAGTAAACAAAATCAGTGTGGGAATTAGAAATCCATTAAAAAGATAAAAGAATCCTGCAGCTTTGCTATTATGTTTGCTGTAAGAGTCTCAATTATTTTTTATCCTCCTGCAGTATTAAAAAAAAAAAACAGTCCATTAAAAAAAACTTTAGAGTAACATTACCAAGATTAACTAATCTCAAACTGCAGAGGTGGTTTTTATATCCAAGTGTAAGTGAAGTAAACTCTAATTCAATTGTCCAAGAAATACTGGAATAAAACAGTTTCTAAGAGTGCAGGTAAAGAAAAGGGGGTTACTCTTATCTCAAACTCTTACAATCCTGCTAGAAGTCTTACCTCAGTCCTTAAAGACTTCTTTACAAGCCCAGCAGTCAGTTTTTAACCACAACAGAAGCAATTAATCCAAAATTATCAACTTGCAAAATACTTAAGAGAGCACAGGATCCCTCCTCTGATAAATAAAAAAGGTAACATGGAAATTCAGCCATCTATTTCTCAGTTTGTTTTGATAGGAATAGGAGGGGGGGGAAGCTAACAGGAGAAATAAATGATAGCTCTATTATTTCATATTATTTCATGCACCTCTGAAAATGTGCTGGGGACAAACGTGCCAGCAAGGAGCAAAACCCTGAGATTTGTTTCACTCCAATAAAACTCTCCACCCTCTGAATGAGCTGTAGTAAAGACAACAAGGAAAGAAATTCATGATCTAATTACCAACCAGGCAAAAATGCCCTGAATTTTAAAAAAGGCCCAGACAAGAGGCACCTGCAGCTAAGTCAGACTCCTGGGTGTCAGGAATTGTGGATCCCAGCAGTGTTCCAGGCTGTGCTGCCATCACTGTCAGGACATGGCCACACGTGTGATTTAAACAGGAAGTCTCAAAACTCTGTCTCTGCTGCAGACAGGATCCTTGGGGAACACCACTACTCCTGGGGCTTTTCTGGGAAGAGGAGGAAGGAAAAGAACCAAGGGAAAAAAAAAAAAAAGACCCCAAAAGCATGGACACAATTTACCCTTCACAAGTAATTCCCATGCCACTCCAGCAAAGTGCTGTAAATATTGATTTTATCAGTCCTAACAAAAGGATCGTCAGATCCTTTTTAAGAAATAATTCCTAACTCATGAGAAAAGCTCGGGCAACAACTTTTGATAGGGAGAAAAAATGAATTCTGGCATTTCAGACATACATTTAGGTAAT
Source organism: Lanius collurio (assembly GCA_020086605.1). Lineage (NCBI taxonomy): Eukaryota > Metazoa > Chordata > Aves > Passeriformes > Laniidae > Lanius > Lanius collurio. The sequence goes on along the minus strand of JACBWW010000037.1, from coordinate 2,049,544 downwards.
TTACAAAAAATAGTCCTCTAACAAGTAAAACAATGTTAAAGAGTTCAAGAGGGTCATCATTTTGATACTATCACTAGCAAAAATCATTAATTAAACATCTGCCCTTAATCTAAACTCCTAGTTCAGCACAATTTTGTTTTATTACTACACCTGATGAATTGATATTATATGGGGCAATACAGATGAGTGATGTACTCTTGCATCCTCCTGCATTATCATCAATATCTACAACCTCAGACATAGCCTCCTTGATAATATGTGGATCCTGCTTCTTTCTTATTTAGTACAGTTGAAATATTCAAGTACAATATCCCTATATTCACTTTTTTTTTGAAAATTGGTTTTAGTGGAATGCTTTCAATTCTGGAAGTTGTGTCTTTGGAACCTGACAGTTTGATTTCTGCCAAAAATAAAACAGGGTCAGCAGGAAGGTGTGTGGACTACACACACATCTTTACCTGGTCACTAAGCTTATGCCTCTTACGATGGAATTCTGTCTGTACCTGCAGAAATGCAACATCATCTAAGTGAGGAAAACTCCAGCTCTTAAAGACAGCACAGAGGGAAAACCAATGTCACCATTCAAACATTAAAACTCTAGTGTACCTCCGTCCAGTCTTATCCTCCACCCTACACCCATAAAGCCTCATCTCCAGATTATTACATCATTAGACTATACCATTTATAAACTGATTAAGTTATTGCAGTCCTTTAATATGGACAGATTCAGTTTGGTTTCTCTATTTAAACAGATGTGTCTTACAGAACAAATCCAGTCTGAGAAGCTGCTGCTGTTGAACAGAGATGAGTTAATTGAATGAACAATCTTATTTATTTCAACTGAAGTACAGCAACTTACAGAAAAACCTTGGTTTTGTTTTACTTTGGTTTTACACAAGTGCTTAAATTATTTAGTGAAATCAGTATAATTTATATAGTACTCTAAGAAATATTAGAAAAGGGAATTTAAAGAGACCAAGAGTTTCAGATACACAGAAATAAAGGACCTTGCCCAAAAAACACTGCCAAGCCATTTAAGCTACAACTTCAGATATCTTTTAGGAAGATGCAATGCTCAAGAAGTGAAAATACAAGAATTTTCTTAAGAAATATACAGAGTAAAGGATATTAAGCAGCGGAGAGTGAAGATTAAGAAAGATAATGGGAAGGACCAGAGATGGAAAAGAGGAGTGTAAGGTGATTACACGAATCCAAAAAGTACACTGGACACCAACACTCCTAGCAGTACAGCAAATGGATAAAAAATCCAGGAAAATATTCCCAACAAGTTCGAGAACATTTCATTGCTGGGCTTCTACAAAGGCAGAACGGCTTCAAAGTGCAAGGAGTATCCAAGTATTTCCATTTACCTCAAACACCAGTTATGAATTTCAGACAGTCTGAGTGGACATGATGGGGATTTTGAGGGGACACCGAAATGGAAAACCCTTATTTCCCTCCAGCCTTTCACTCTAGGAACCCTCAGCCTCCTGCAGTTCTGCTCACAGAGTGTTACACTAAATATCACTTCTGATTTCCACCATTTCTTATAGGGCTGCACAAGCACAGAAAGAGCAGGCCCCATTTCCCAGAGGAATCCTTACATGCATTTCCTCGACACACACTGCTCCTTGGACATCACAACTGCGAACTGAGGGCTATCCAGGGCACCCAAATATAATTATTTGCTAAACAAATATATTAACTTTCCAAGTTCGGTATTTTTTCCTCTCACAACTATCTTCTTAAATCTCAAATATTTAATACTAAACACCTTCCAATTACCTAATTCCTTTAGTTTCTCTATCATTTATGTATCTTAGAGCCAATATGACAATTTATACTAAAATAAGTCCAGAGATAGGCTAAAATTCTGATCAGTTCTATGGAGACAAAGAGGACAAAGGCTTTTTCCCCCTTTACATTGCTTCATCCAACTTTGTAAACTGTATGTCTCTTCTGCACTAACTAAATTAAAGAATTCACAAATACATTTCCTATTCATCTTTCAGCATTGTAGACTATGAATGGCACTGTTAATGTTAAAGTGATGCAAGTTTTTAAAACACTAAAAATCAAAATGCAGTGATCACCTTGGAACTGGCATCCTGCATTAAACATCTCCAGCTAATCATGTCTTTTCACTAATTATAAGCAAATGAGCTACACTAAGTCAGTGCAGGGAGTTGTGCCTGCACTCCCTGCCACATAACTGTCCCCACTGAAAGGTGCTGTTGTTGAAGGGTCACAGGACAGAAGCGTTATTTAGGGTGCACACAAACATTTTGTCATCTAGCTAAAAATCAAAAAAATACCTGAACATATTCAAACTTACAAACAAACGAGTCTCACAGATTTTGCTCCTAAATACAGACTGCTCTTCAGGAGACAATAAAAACCACGGGATTGGAGAAGATAAAGTGTTAATCGCATATTTGGTGGTTTATGAGCCAAAGCAGTCTGAGGTTTAAACTGCTTCTGCTCAGTGCTCATCCCATTCAGAGACGATGAATCATTTCCCATTTGGCAGCACTTCTGCCTACAAGGCTTGTCTTCTGTGAGATTTCTCCTGGAGCCTTGTAATAGATTTGCTAATTTAGTACACCTGATTTTGAGCAAAAGCTATTGTTGCCAGCTGTCAGACTAGACCTCGTCCTGTTTATCAGACACATCTCCACCGGCCCATCCTGCCCCAGTCACAGAAACACAACACTCCTTACTAATCCCAGGGCAGTAAATTACTTTATAATATCCTTGTTTTTCTTACTCTGCCAAATACCAACACATCACAGATTTAAAGCAACAGCAAAATCAATTTATCCTCAGCAGCTGGGCTCATACCAGTTTAACCAATAACCACATTTTTTTAAAGTAATATTTACTGTTCTAGTCATTCTGTCCATGAATTCCTGAGTTCCAGCAGTAGAGGCTTGACCGTTCTAAACAAAGGTAATATAAGCTCACAGGGAGCGTATTTTAGTTTTTTAGGCAGGTTTCCACAGCTCTTTGAAAGATAAATCAGAGCAAAGCAAAGTATTAGGCACCTCACACATACTAAAATATTTCCTCGTTTTCCCCAGGGCTTTGTGCATGCAAAAGAAAGTGCATTACTTGCTGTTTATAAATATTTGTGTGGACAGAAGCTTAGGGTAGGGGCAACAGAAAAAATACAGGGAGGGCTGGGTGGGTTTTCTTGTTTTGGTGTTTGTGGGGGTTTTTGTGGTTTAGTGTTTTGTTGGGCTTTTTGGCTTTTTTTTCTAAGCCTCCCTACAGTGAATCTGGAAAACATATGAAAAAACAATTTGCGTATGACATTTTTATGCCTAAACAAAATCTACCAGAACTTAAGCCTTTACATTGCAAATTACATAAATTGGTTACACAGATGAGAAAAAAAAAAAAGTAGACTCGCTCTTTTCAGGTTTCACACACAGTTCACAGAAATGCATGCCCACATATCAGATGCTCAATACTCTTCTAAATATTTTAAACCTCAGTATAATCAACAAAAATATGAGAATGCACACTCAGCTAACAAAAAATATGAAGTATTGACATTCCTCTCTTCCATTCTCAGCGAGCTGTGGAGCCACTTACTCATCTCTCATTCAGATGTGGCTGCTGAACTCCTGCTGAGCAGTCAAGAAAATGCACCTGGACTCTTCCACCTGGGACTGACTTGGAAGGCCAGATAGAAATTGGGATTCAACATGCAGAGACCATTTACCAGAGCAGGTTCCACACCACCCTGTGGTTACCTTCTGCCATATTTGTTGCCAAAATTCAATTTCATTGTATTTGACTTGCAGAGCAGCAGAGGATCCCCTCTGACCCCTTCCCTCATGACAATATCCATCCAACACCCCACTGCAAACACCCTGCCCTTGCAAAGGGAACACAGGTCTGCAATCTCAGCTGCAGAGCCAGGACCTGTTCTTCCAGGTGGGACAGAGGAAAGAAACCTGGGAAAGAGAATAAAATCTTGGGATTTTAGGAAATGGAGGTGAAGTCAGAGCAAACAGACTCAAGAAGTAGTATTATCTCATTGCCTTGCAACAGCTACACAGCCAGTCCAGTCTCATGTAAAGTTGATGTTTTTGCAAGTAAAAAGACCTATATATATATATTTATAGCTTCACAAGGTTTTTCATTGTAATATCTGAAATGATGAATCAGATTTCAAGTACTATTCATCTGTACAACTTAAGCTAGCCCTGAGGAATCATTAAAGAAAAATATTTGCCAGGAAAAAATAACCCAGAATATATGATTCATTCACTTCTGAAACAATAAAATGGTTCACTGTAACAAAAATAACTATATTGTAAATAATTCAATTAAAATGTAAAAAAAAAACCCCTAGCCAAACACAATGAAGAAAGCATGCCCTTAGAATAAAAACAAACTAAATGTGCAGATGTGAGCAAATAACAAAATATCTTGTAAGAAACAGGTAATTTTATGAAATGTAGTTAACACTGTATCTGATGGAAATTGTACTCTGTTTTTTAGGGATTTAATAGTCTTAGAAAAACAATGACACATCTCAACTCTCAAACTCTTAGCTATTCTTCTGTTAATCAAACAGATCCTGAACATCCCCCTGGGAAGCAGACAAGGCTATCACCGACCTTAAATCAGCATAAAAGGGATCAGCTGAACAAAATCTTCCATTTAATAATGTTATAATTGCCCAAAGCTCAAAAAGGTGTGAAAATGAGCAGCTTTTTGGAAAAGAAATCCCATAGCAGACTTTGTTTCAGCCTTGTGTCAAACATTGGGTGAAAAGAGAAGCACTGTTATGCATCGACAAATAACTCTGTAAAATATGAAAGCAGTCTGAAAACCTCATTTTTCTTCATAGTTAGACAATATTAAATTTACTTAAAATGAAACTTTGCAGTTACACATTTTATCAGTTCATTCATTTTTAGTTTACTAAAAAAAAAGAAAAAATAACCATCTATCCACATGCACCCATAACTCACTCTGTCTACATAGACCCCTACAAGAAACTTCAAATTGTACAACTGCCTGTCTCTTGCTGGAGATACTCCTGCCCAGCACAGGTAATTTCTGGTTTGTTTTTTCACTGGTCAAACTCTTTTGCAGGCTCCTTTGTGTGTGTTTCATACACCCAGAGAATGAAGATCAAAGTGTTTCACAACACTGGCAACTCAATGTAAACAGAGCACAGAGTATTATATCAACCCCCTGACACAGGAGGATGCTCTGGTGCAAATCCAGTGGGGACAAACTATAAAATCAGAGGAGCCCCTCTTCTGTAGAGAAATATTCACAAAGAATGCAAGAATCATCACAGTGCACAAATGACAGCTGCCACAGCTCATGGTTTTCTCTGTCCACTTGATATTTAACATATTAACGTTGACTCTAACTAAAAAAGCTTAAATCTTTCCTGCAAATGAACTCATCAACAGCAGATAACACTTCTCTGAACTCCAAAACCTTTGTGAAAATATAGCATGTAAATTAGCCAAGGAAACTTAAAAAACTACATAATTCAATTATAATTATCAGCAAGTTTTCTGACCATTTTAAAGCAAGCTAGTATTAGCATTAATAAAGTGACCAAGATATTCTTAGAATCAAGAGTATTTTCAAAAAACTTCTCAGGTTTCCTAAAAGCTGAAGAATTTCTTTTGTTCTACGAATAAGGAGTAACCCTCATCTTATCTGCAAGCCTTTTTAGAATTATGTTCTGAATCATGGCCACTTAGAAGCCAGCCCTTAATTCCCTATTTCTTCTATATAGGATCAAGGTGATGAACATGTGGAGCAAAGGAACAGATGGGAGAAATTTCGGGGTGGGTGTTTTTTCCTGTTTGTTTTTAAACTTCTGGCCTCTTTCCAACTGTAACCACTTACATTCTTTGTATGTTACGCATCTTGAGCCCCTCTGCTGTAGATGACCCCTTTTTCCCAATAAAACACTCCTGTCACTGACAGAACATCGCATGTGCAGCAACAGCATTCCCTGCTTACAAAGCCAAGTGTTGAAGGGTCTGGAACAGGAGCTCAGGGCTGCCTCTGTGACCCTGTGTCATGTTCAGTGCTGCAGCACCAGAGCCCAGCCACCAACAGATCCCCAGTGCCTCACCCTGCCAAAATCAATCTCCACCACCCACCATTTGCCCCAGACAGCTCCTTGTTCCAGGTCACTCCCTTCTCCTCCACCCTCATGCAGCTTTTGCACCCTGTGCATTCCCGTTAGTGCCTCTCTTCACACCAGAGCAGGCCGAGTGCAGCATTAAGAGGCAGAGCTCAGCTCCGGGTGCCCTCTCACTAAACCTGCCCCAGCCCTAACCTGGCTGACACAGCCACACCTGCCTATTGCCATGTCCCTGTTTGTCAGTGCCTTTGCCCCAGAATAAAGGATTCACAAGAACAAAGGATTTCTAGATGATGTGCAACGTATTTTTAATCCTTTTTGAAACTGGTTGAAGTTTAGCAGAATCTTCCCAAAATAAATTTGATCTGATTTAGCTCCTCAGCATGAAAAATGTCTGTGTTAGCTGGCTGTTAGCAGCACTGAGCAGAGTCTCATAACGGGAAGTGCTAACTGGGGTTGGCACTATTAACTCCAGCTTGGTATTTTAAGTTCAGCCATACTTACAAATTCCACTGATGGCAAGTAAAAGGCCAAGATGTTCAGACAGACAAAGCAATTCCATGTTCAAATGACACAAAATAGAAGAAAGTGCAGCCCCCAGCACTCCTACTCCCCACAGTGCTGAAGGGACAAAGGAACAATCCAAGGGTCAGGGTGACCAGAGACAATTTTCCTGTGCATTTACTGCCACTCCATTGCAGTGACATGGGGTGGGAGTAGAACAAGTGCATCTCCAGGCATGGACCACACTGCAAAGAACTGTTGAAATGTGGAGAGTGAGGTTACTAAATTTCAATAAACTTATGAAAAATATAAAGCTTTTGAATGGGTCCAAAGTCCTGCCCAATGTAGATGAAGTTACATTATGCTGATACACAGGAAATAGCTAACTCATTCTACAGGATGAACAATTCACCAGAGGAAAGGAACTTTCAGGAAAAATGATAAATACTGTAATGAGGAAATCCGAGGCACGTATTCACAATGCCATATTCACATCTCAAAAATGAACAGAAATTTCTTCATGATCCCCTGGTCACAGAAGCAAGTGAGACACAGACAAATATAAATATATAGGATCTCCCCCCAGGCAGAATAACCACTTGCTGTTTGGGAGGGGAACCAAGAACTTTACTGTCTATCCTTGTAGATGGGACTACAGAACTTTTAACTTCCTTTTACTCCCTCCCCAACATAACAGCTACTGAGAGAACACTGTGAACTGTGGGAACTGCTTGAGGAACAGAGAGAAGACTACACAAATATTTTATGACAAGCCAGGCACGACACATGTACTACTGAAAATTACTCCAAGTAATTTTTTTCTTAAAGGCCTTCTCTTTTCCTGCTCCAGAAGAAAGCAGAAGCCAACATTTTAAATCATCTTTCGACCCAGTTCTTAAGAAGAAATCCCAAATATGAAGGATGTTCACAAAAGGGCCAGTGTTACACCACAGCACAACTTCAGGATAAACCTTGCCCCCCTCACATTAATACAGTCACAAAGATTTAAACCCTTTAACTTTTAAACAAAAAGCTGATATCCAACTATTTATGGCAAACTGGAATTATTGCATGGCACCTAGAATTTACAGAGAGCATTTGCTTCTGTAAGAAACCAGGGGCACTTCCCCTGTGCAGCAGCATTAATAAGCTTGAACAGAGGATAACAGCAGTTTTTCCCCATGCCAACATCCATCCTTGACAAAGAGTTTATTATAACTGTGTGTGATACATATATACACACATTTGAAGATTCTGCTCACCAACACCCTGTGCTTCACCAAGAACGTGGAACTACTAGTTAGACATTTAGAAATGCCACATACAAAACCCATGTGAAATTATAAAAGGGCACAAAAACTTTTTAGCGCTGTTCACAAGCTTCAGGAACCTTCTGCAAGAACAGTATAAAACATTTTTGAACTTTTTACTACAATCCTCTAAATAAAAGCCCTAGAAAATTACTGCTTTATCAAGCATTATGCCCTTCTGTAAAGTCTGGTCAATTTATGTGTCCGACACTGTGCCCTCAGGCTTAAAGAAGCAATCATTTTTAATTTCATACTTGGTACTGCTGAGCAAGTGCTCTCCAGAAGATGTGAGGATGAGGTCCTTCATATCTATTTGAATGAAGCATTCAGCAACAGGTATTTTGTGTCCTTTAAAATATATATACCTGTATTACCACAATGAAGAGAAATGCTCAGTATCTTCAGATTTCCACACTAACAGTGCAATCATTGATTCATTCCAGCCTGGCTCTGTGCTGTACTCAGCAGCATGATGTGTACATTTCTTTACATTTTAGCTCAAGCACAGAAACCCATATTGGCTTTCTGCTTCCACAATGAAGTGACCCAAAACCCTTCATGTCCCTGTGGCAGCTGTTGAACAATTGTGCCTCACTCTGTCCTGTCTCACCTCTGCAAATGACCCCTTTTGCTTCTGAATGACATCACCCACACAAGCTCCATCCTACAAAGTTTCTTATATCAGACCTGATGCCATCCTTTATAAATTAAGACAGAAGTGCTTATTTTGCTACTAAACAATAAAGAGGACAGCTTAATATTACTACACCTAAGCACAAAACTGTTATTAATCTATTCCTGCATATGGTCTTCTATACAGAGCTATAAACTATTTTAATAAATACACCAGGGAAAATAATGGGAAGAACTCTGAAAATAAACGTTCATATATATTATAAATAAATAATTTCAGAAAAAGGTGAACATTTTCTGTTAAGAGTCAAATTGAAGAACTATTTGTCATAAGGTTACCTAAATGATTGGTACAATTAATGCCATGAATTTCTAATCCCAGACAGGTGAGAAGGAATGTAATTCTATGAATTTTACTCAGACATGTTTAGTTCCTTTGCATACTTAAGGACTTTAATTTTTTTTTAACCAGCCGTGTCCATAAATACTCTAACCCAGATACATCTTTCCTCCCTCACCAGTAACCAAATTAATTTTAGTACGTTTTACTTTTCTTTGTACAAAAAATACCTGCATTTATTAGACTGCCTTTTACTAAAATGAAATAGCAAATTACTAAGTACACTCCATCTACTCTCCTCATGTCCTACAATATGCACAAAGCTGGAGCTTTACCATAAACAATTTTAGAAGTGTCCAGCCTGGTCTTTACCTGTCTTAGGAAGAAATCTTCAAGTTGACCCAAGTTCAGAAAATGCCTCTAAGTATTACCAACAGAGATTCCACCTCCAATTAAATACAAGCACTATAATTGAATTTATGTATGCATCTACATATAAACTCCAAATCAAATGGTTAAGCATGTTAAAAAGAAGCATAATGACAGATATAATTAGTTATTACTCCATTTAACTCCATCAGTAATGTTAAAATCTGGGTCAAGGCAGAATTAAAATGCCACCAAGAACCTGCTGGTCTGTGAACCTGCCTGAAGCCACCACTCATCTACACACCAACCCACCACAGTTCTTTACACCCAGAGAAAGAAAAAATGGGGGATGAGAAGAAGAGTTGGATTTTAAGCATGGCTATATTCCTCAGCCCACTCCATCTGACAGCACAGGATGGAGCAGAGGGACACATCCATCCCAAAAATCAGTGCTGCAGGTTGGAAAGCTTTACTATGGCATTGTCACCCCAATGTTTTTGGCAAGATGGCATCACACACACTGATTTAAGCATGAATGGCACAGTCTGGGTACACAGGTTTACTGTGACCTGTAAATTACGTAGTCTGTACATTCTCTGCATATTTGAAACAACTGAAAAGAATTGGTCACAGGAAGAAGGCACTGAACCCATTCCACTGACAATCCCACAGCCATGGAGTGACTCTCCCTTTCTCCAAGAAAACAAGCCTTGTAAATTGGGTTAAATACGCACTGGCCAAGAGTCACTTCACAAAATTACCAACAGGATACAGCTACAGAAACTCTCATACTGCTGCTTTTTCTTTCACTTTCAGAATTTTGAAAATGTAAGTAACACTTCATCAAAAGCAATATGTGTTACTCACTTCTGGGGATATCAGCCCTCCTGGTCTGATCTGCCTGAGGAATAGCAAAAAAAAAAAGTATTTTGAAGTGGAAAAAAAGCAATTCCCAAGAGTCTGCAGGATGCTAAAATACAGCTGAATAGTGCAACACAAATATGACATATCACCCCAATTACATAGTCTCAGAAGGTCCAAAACAGAACCATCTTTTCTGTGGATTTAAACTCAAAAGAAACAATGTTCATGGGCAGAAAGTCAAAAGATAGAGAATCTAAATCCCAGCTTTACTTGGTTTATCCTTTTTATGATCTTGAGCATGCCTATTCTCCATTCTGTATCAGTCTCCCTCCTAAACTCAGACAATAATGCTTAGCCAGTTTTGTCCTGAGCTTTGTTATCAACAGATGAAGATTTCTTTAAAGTTACCAGCAATCTTATCTATGCTTTCATTGGAAGCAGTTAAAGATTAAGTAGCAAGAAAAAGTCAACAATTTACTTCCTTGAATATATTATTGACAAATGTCCCTCAAGATTCTGATCCTCTTCCCCAATCAGGAGTGTGCTTTGCTAACAGCAGACACACACAGCAGCCACTTTTACAGGCACTGACATCACTGAGGTGAATCTTTCCCACTGCTCAGGAGTCACTGGAATGATCTCAGCCCTGCACATGTGATGAGCATTTACATTTTATACATTAAAGCAAGCACATAATAGCCTGTGCACTAATGTACTCGTGCCACTGAGCCAAGTCAGAAGCCAGCTCATGTCATTGTTGTGAGGAGAACAGAGAAGACACCCAAAGAAATCATCCACCCTTTTAAACACTGCAAGAGAGGTCTGGCCCAGTGGTGAGATGTTATTCTAAGTAAGATGGCAAAGCAAGGAAGCACTTCAAAGGCCATGAGATAAACCAGAACAAAACATTAAAAGCTGTCTTCTTTCAGGGATCCACGCATTCACCTTACGGACACAAAGACAAAATGTTTTCATCTGGGGCTTGATCAGATTTTTCAGTGTGATTAACAAAGAAAACAGAATATAATTAATTTGTCACCACTAGATGAGTTTCTCAGCTTTGTTCAGCTATGCAGACAGATGTTACAGGACAGTGTAAACTTTTTAAACTTAACAGAAAAGTAAAATTCTAAACATTATTCACTATTTTTCCACTCCCAGGATTTCTTTTTTTTTTTCTCCTGCAATACCTTTAATTTTTTTAAACATTACCATTAGGACTGCCTGCAGATTTTCCATATGTCTCCCATATATGCCCCATATGTTACCTACACATGTAAATCCTCTACAAGCTTCTATGTGATGCTCTCCTGATTGAACAGCCTAAGGTGAATAGTGGGGTTTTTTTGAACTGAATTTCAATAATTTAATTGAAGCCCCCATATAACAGTTTTCCTACTACAATTTCCTCCCCCAACTCCTTTCTGATCTTTGTTTTGCTTGCTGTAATACCCCATTATGTACTCTTGAACACAGATTCCTAATTTTATACCCAGATGAATAAAACTTTATCATACAAGCTGAACTCATAGAAACAAACAGCTGAAACTGCTCCATACAGCTGCTCAGTTGTTTATTACAACTCTTTGGCATCTGTATGATCCACAACTGATTTATATGCACATAAATATCTGTAACTATATACTGTGTATAGAAGAAAGCATGTATTGACACACACTTCATACTTTGATGAAAATATTGAGGGCTAAGCAGCCACCAGCCCCTGTGCATCTGATTAGACACGTCTGTCGACCTCGTTATGACCGCATCAGTTTAATCCACCTACTGTGTAATTTATTGATTCGGATTTCTGAATGACGCATGGCTCACAAAAACTGGTACTTAAGCCAAATATACCTTACATGAAGGAACCCCATTGTTTTATTGTTGACCAAAGCCTATCTAAGTACAGGCTGCTGGTAAGAGAGGCAGTCCTGCCCTCTTTTCAGCTTCTTCTCTGCATCCCTCTTCTTCAATACAAGAAACCACTTTTTTCCTGGTAGGATTAGCTTTCAGCTCATCCCATAGCTACACAGTTGCTGGAGTCAACACAAGGGAGGGCCCAGAAAGTGAAGCCAGGGACTACAAAGAGAAAAAAGAAACAGCACTCAGATTTTAGACTGACCTAAAATGGCACTACAATTTCAGTCAACTATAAAACCACTGCCTTGATACATAAAAATATGGGGAACTACTGTGTCAATCAGATACTCCTGCAGTGAGGCTCTGCTATCCATAAATTTCAGTCCTGCTTCCACCAACACTGATGGAAAATTTAGGATTCAGGTAAACCACTGTCTCCAACTATATTAATTTAACACTTAGATTTATCCTCTACAAAAAACAAGTCTGAAGATTCCACATTGTTTTATAAAGCTCAGGAATATTCTGGCTTTTTCTAAATATTATGTTTCTCAAGAAATAGTATTAGCATCACAACCAGGGTTTCTATGGTCTGATAAAACAGTAGCACTTTCTTCCTTCAATACTGTAAATTTACAGTGCAGTCCCACCTTTGCACTGTGAGGTCTGCATAGACAGTAAAGCAGCAAGAGAGAACATGAGATGCTGATCCATTTTCCACAACACAACATCCAGTGCTTTTATTTCCCTAATCAGCAAACCCTGCAGGAAAGCTGGAAGCAGTAAGAAGGAGGAAAAACAAATCCATCAACTCTTCAGGCCTACGTTTGATTCTGCACCAGCAAAACTCTTTCAGCTCATTCCAGTTTAATCCATGGGATATTTATTCCCACTTTTTCCAGCCCAGTGTAACTGTGCTTTGTGGCCATGGAAGTATCTTTATTTGTTAACAATTCTGGGACAAGCATTAACTGCAAAACATGAACTAGAGAAACTTCTGCACTGAACCTTTAATCAATATATTCTAATGCTCACTGAGTTTTGCAGACTTCAAACTGAATTTAGAAAGTATCTCTTAGATAAAAATAGCCTTATGGGCTTCAGAAAGCTGTCATTGATTTCCTAAGTGAAAGCAATCAAATGTAGCTATTTTAACATGGGACAATTCACATATTAGGACATAAAATGGTCATTTCTCAGTTTTCTGAAGAATGAAAGATAAACACATTTCAACAGGGGTGGAAGAACTCATAGCACATTCTGTCTGACAGTGTAGTGTATTTACAAATACACAAACTCAGCACAACACTGAGAAAAATCACCCTAGGAAAGGAAGGGGATGACTGCACTTGCAGCTTTTGTAGAACTCTGATGTACTCAGGATAGGATGAGATCAAATGGTGGTACATATGTGAGAGTTGAAGAAATTTCCCTTACACATCCTTGGACATTGTTATTACAAGCTGTTAAGATAAATTTTGCAGAAGATGAGTGCAATTCTGGACTTTAGCTAATTTAAATTACACTGCCTATATTTTAATCAGAAACAAGGATTTCCACTTCCTGCTAGAAGTATCATCAGAAGCCATAATACTTGGATTTTAACAATTATCCAGAGATTTTCTAGCCCAAGATTATGTGAACTGTATCAACATATATATCATGAAAGAGTCGAGTGATTCTTACAACAAACAGCTATACCTTGGAGCAAAAGAATAACCTTTTATAAGAAATGTATTACACAGATGCACTGTAAACCAAATAAAAACTTACTAGAAGTATGCCACCGTTGTGGTTTGTCTCTGTTATGGAACCCAGACCTAAATAAACTGTTAAACACTTAGTGTAAAGGTATGCCAAACATTTCTGAGAACTTTCTTAAGGTCCCAACAAAGAGTCAACCTTTTTTTGCAAAATGAGGCCTAGGTAAAATATTTTATTTGGCTCCTCGAGATGGACTAAGAAGTTGGGCACAAGCTCCAGATCAGTTCTTGGACTCACATCAAACATTACCCTGTCATTTATCCAGTCAGTCAAAACAATGTTTTCCATCTAAACGTTTAATGTTTATGTCCCGAAAAACTGCTAATTGAATCCAGTTCTTGAAATCCATTTTTTAATCTATACCATCTAATTTAGAGATAATGAACAGAAAAGATAAGCATTGAACAATGACTGTAGAATTAATCCTATAAACATTCAAGCCAAAACAGAAGACTGCTAGTTTCATAGAGCCAAAGAAAATTAAATAGCATTTGTCAGTTTGAGAATAAACTATTAAAAACACTGGATATACAGATTCTTCTAATTCCAAACAATTTTAGAACTCAAGAGTCCTCAAACTACTTTTCAAAACCACACAGAACACTTAAAAACTATTCCTAGGCAAGAACTGACAACATGTCAGCTGAATTAATAAAATTCAATGTTTTCCTTGAACATGTAAAGCTTCCTTACAACAAATTACATTATGTGAAACAACTCACAACTAGCTAAAGCAAAAAATACCTCAAGCTGTTCAACTGGAGAAACAGGCCAATGTTTCCTATAAGCTTCCAATAACAGAACTGGTACTCAGTGACTGCTAACCCTGGAACAGTCCTAAAAAAAGACAATTTTGTCTTCATCCCATGCTCTGTACATTCCTTTCCTAAAATACAAGATGACAAAAAGCCCAAAAACACTCCTTAGGGTTGTACCTGGCTGATCACAGTGTGTAAAACCACAGCCTGGTTCTGGTCACAATCACACTCCCCTCGACACTCTGATATTGTCACAGGCACAGTTTCATTACATGCTCAATCCTCAATAAAAATAAAATATTAAACAAACTTGAACACAAAACACAGAGGTGAGAAAGAAAACTCCCTGGACACTATTTTCCATGCTTTTAAATAAGACTACAGACCATTTTTAATGTTTCAAAGATAAGCAAGTCTGAGCACTCACTGCTCAGGGAAAGAATGTATTAAAGCACTGCATGAACACAGCAATAACCTGAGGAGAAAGCTACAAAACACTCTGTAAAAACAGGACAGCACTGTTCCATGCAGCAGTTCCAGCTATGCTCATTTTCAGTTTTATTTCCAAGTGTAAAATACAGACATTCAGAAATCTCCATGAAAACTAGATTACAAATCTAGTCAGAGTATTTCCAAAGTAAAATATAAGCAGATACATTTTACTTTTCCTGTAAAAATAACATACTTAGAAAAATCAGTATGAAAACATCTCTCTTTATTAGGCATTAAACTGGAGATATTTGTCATACACTTAAAATAAATATAACAACTCTTAACATTTTAAAAAACATCTCTTTTGCAAGCTGGTTAGATACACTATATGTAGAGATGAGTATATACAGTGTAAAGCTCTTCTTTTCTAATCGCTTACCTTCCTGTACTGATGCTTCAGGACACACAGTATCATTTATGTGCTGGAGGACTTAATAATACTTTGAAGAAAAGAGCTAGTTCCAAGTGTCCTGTATTTTTTTAAAGAAAGCTCTAGCAGAATTTCCAATATTTTTTCCTCCAAACCTATTCACCTGAGGTTTTATATGGAAAAGAGCATCGTTGTAAGTATTTACGACCAGATTGTTTTCCTTCCCAGCATGCAGGTGAACCGTTTTTACGGTATTTTAAAATATCAGAGGTCAAGTGGCCTTCTGAAGGAGGGCAGCACAAGGCACTTCACCCAAGAACTGAGAACAACCATAGAATCGTGGAATATGCTGAGTTGTAAGGGACCCACCACGATCATCGAGTCCAGCCCCTGGCCCTGCACAGGACACCCCGAAATCCCTCCCTGTCCCTTGGTGTTGTCCAAAGGCTCCCTGAGCTCCGGCAGCCTTAGGGCTGTGACCACTGCCCTGGGGAGCCTCTCCAGTGCCAACAGTCTTAGCTGAGGAAATCGCTTTAAAACCCCAACAAAAACTCCAACAATAAACAAACTAAAATACCAAAACGAAGAGTGCGACAGTTTCTTTCGAGTTTACACCGAGAAGACGAAAGGTAAATAAACAGCAAAGTTGGGGTGCGGTTGGCTGAAGTTCGCCCAGGCGGCTGCGGGGCCCGAGCCGGCCGGGCGGCGGAGCCCGGACACGCCGAGCTCGGGGCCGAGGGGAATCAAGGGGAGGGAAACCTCACCCTCCCCTTCCCTGCGAGGCCTGAGGGGCCGCTCCGGCCCAGGTTCAACCTCAACGACACCGCAGGAGCCGCTCCCGCCCCCCGCCCGGGCTGGCCCCGCGCCCCCGGCCCGGCCTCACCTGTCAGCCGCAGCTTGACGGGCCCGTTCCGCCGGGCCCCCGGGTTGGACATGGCCCCGGCTGGGGCTCCCCCGCCGCTGCTCCGCCAAGGGCTCGGGGGAGGCGCGAATGGAGCCGGGCCGGGCGCTCAGGGCAGCGGCGGCCGCCGGGGAAGGAGGAGAAGGAGGAGAGGCCCGGATGTGCCCAGAGTCGCCATGAGCGGGGCTGGGGCCGCGGAGGAGGAGCGGAGCCTTCCCCGCTTCCCTCCGCTTCCCCCCGCTTCCCCGCCCCCGGGCCCGAGCACAACAAAGCCGGGACGGAGCCGCACAGAGGGACGAACTGGCGGCGGGCTCGGCTCAGCTGGGATCCTCTCCGTCCCTCCCTCCCTCCCTCCTGCCCCGGGGAGGGCCTGCCCGCCCCCCGCGCCCCGCCTCGGGTCGCCCCGGGAGGATGGGTCGGGCGGCGGCCTCAGGTGGCGGCGGCGGCCGGGGTGCTCCCAGCCGGGGAGGGCGAGGGGCACGGCCTGTCCTGGGAGAGCTGGGGTCGGGAAGGGTGGGGGGAATGGCCACGTCCTCCGAGAGCTGGGATCGGCAAGGGTGGGGGGAATGGCCAAGGTGGAGAGGAGAGGATGACGGAGAAGTTGGGAGTTGGGACAGCAAAATCGAGGGTGCAAATGGGAGAAGACACGGCAGGAGAATTCGGAGCCAGGCTGACATGTGTGGACCCACGCAGGAGTGCCGCTGATCCAGGGCAGTATTCCCCATGGACAGGGTGTGACAGACCAGCCCTGGAAACTGTTAAACTTTGGACCAATTTAGTTCTTATCTGGACTATGTAGAAATCACCAGCTGGGTTCTGTGAACTGCCATTCTCAGAATAATAATAATAATAAAAAAAAAGCCTTGCATCCATGCCATGAGGCCAAATTTAACTCCCACCCTGCAGGAAAGGTAACTCTTTCCAGAGTTTTCCCAGCTCTGCAATTCACTTCCCATGAGAGGAGCTCCATCAAAGTCACGGATAGCTTCCTGCAGGCCCAGAGAGGCATCAAGGGGGGGAAAAGCTCCCAGAAAAGCTACAAAGGTTGCCAGAGTCAAGGTTACCTTAGAAGTCTGATCTAATACATCACACACCTACTCTTACTAACAACCTTACTAATACTCTGCTCGTTTGGTCATGTCACTGCTCTGGCTTCTTCCTGCTGAGGTAACCTGTGAAGTATTATCATGTGGGTAGTCAGAGATGAGAATCCAGCTATGGATCAGAACACTAGCACAGGATGAGGGGATGACCTGTGCTTCACAGAGTTCATCATGTGGCTTCCACACAGCCCAGGAGGTTCTCTCTCTGCAGTTGCACAGAGCTGAGCTGTAATCATATCTGGAGTGGTCCCATCCTGACAGAGCTCAGAGCTTGGGCCTCGTTAATTCAAGCCTGGGGCATGGAATTGATTTTTTTTCCACTGAAGGCCTTGGAAGTGCAATGTGGTTCTCAAAACTTTCCTTCCATAAAATGTGACCTCTCCCACACTGTATGTGGGGACTCACTTCTCCTTCTTCCTGTGCCTTAAGTGCCAGGTTCTTCCAGGTGGAGATTTCCAATCCTTCCACAGTGCTTCACTGCTGTTCCAATGTCTCTTCACCAGGGAGCCGAGGAGTCCTGGGATCAGGACCTGGGATCCATTCTTTGGCCAGGGCCATGCCTGTTCCCAGTGCCATTAGCTGTTTAACACAGAACTAGCAAACGTTAGATGCCAACCTCCTTCACAGCAGGCAGAGCACAAGAGAAAGAATTGATTCAATGCTTCGCGGCTAGTTCAAAAGAAAATTTGAAGCAATTAAAATCTAAACTGCATTTACTACAAAACATGGGCAGAACGTATCTACAGATTTTAAGGCTTTATTTTCGCTGAAAGAGTTTAAAGTTACTTTGTAATGGTTATGTAAATTCCCACACACCCCGAAGACATTCCAGGTGTCCTGATTCCTGCATTAAAAAAAAAAAAACCAGGAAGAAAAATCAGCATTTGTAATTGAAGGTCATGCTATTAAAGTTCCAGTCTGTTACAAATTCACACAGCCAGGTCATTATCCTTTTCTTAAACCAAGTATATAAAGCAAATGGTTGATAGTTTGCAAATATTGCAACATTACCTGGCCACTGCTAAACTGAACAGAAACACAAAAATATAAAACTACTTTTCACATACTTATTTCTAGATTTTTCCTGGCGTGATGATTATTCATTTCTGGGGTCTTGCAGTGCACTTTGGATGCAACATTCAATAATTCTGATATAATTTAACAAAAGTATTTAATGTTATATTAAACAGAGAATTCTTTCTACATGATCTTTTTCTAATGGATAACTAGTGTGTCAGACATTAATTGAAATGGCAATATTTTAGAAAAACCCACTGGGATTAAATACAGTATTTCATTATTCAGTAGTTATATGAACATTTTAATGCTTTCATTGAAAGTGGTTTTTAAAGGTCATGAAGCGTACTTGGTTTCAAACTGCTTTTCAGAAAGCAACTTGCTGAACTATAAATTTTTTCTAAGATTTTTGGACACACTGCTCACCTTTCAGTGAAAATATACTGCAAGTGTTAGAACATTAACTGCCAGTGCGTGTATTTGGGTGACCATATAAAATGTACTGTCTGAAAGATGGCTGCTACTGCTGTACATTTTTCTTTAATATGTGCCATAGTTTTATTTATTTATTTTTAAATAACCAACATGACTTGAGTGTTTTTACAATTACATCCAAAATACATCAGTGACACGTGGGACAATCCTATGGAGTAGGTGTCTATTTAACAGGGTGGGAAAAGAGGGGCTCCAGCTCCCATCAGTCTGGCAGGCAGGTCCCAGTTAGGTCAGGCCTGGGTCCTCTCGTGACTAATGTGGGGAGAACAAGCTGGGCCAGCCTGTTCTTGGGCACACAGAGGTGCCAGAATGCCAGCTGCTCTGCCTCCCTTCTCTCTTTGTACCAATGGCTGTGCCTTGGGTGTTCCAGGGGTGTTTGTGTCCCATCCTCTCTCCCACCTCTGCTGGGAAATGAGGATTTTCACTCCCTGTGCCCCTTCCCTGAGTAGAACTGCCAGGCAGGATTTAAGCTGAGCAGCTCCATGAGGGACCAGTGCAAGATCTGCAGTGGGCAGATGAAGGGAAGCCTGGCAGAGCACCAGGACCTGCAGTAGGGTAGGGGACCAAAGATGCTGACAGTCCCTGATGGTTGAAAGTGCTTCTTTCCCAACCAAGGAATCCCACTGGAATGTTATGATCTGGAGGTTCTTGAGCCAGCACTGTCCCCCAAGCTCTCAAAATATTCTCAGTTAACAGAACCGATGTCTTGCTGATCCTGCTTTCGGTGTCAGAAGCCAAGAGTTTGCAGTAAATGGTGTCTCCATGGAGTTCCATTGCAGGAGGCTTCCTTCTGTGCAGGGCTGATCCTGTGAGAGGGACAAGCAAACATCATCAGTGCTGCTGACAAGAGCCCCATGGCTCCACTGCAGGCTGATATCACTGGACAGCACATCCTTTCAGGATGAGGCAGCTTGCTGGGATCCGGAGGGATGGGAGTGCCTTGCATCACCCTGCAGATCATTTTGGATGGCAGCCTTGCTGCTGGACTTGGGAATTCCATACAGCCTTCTTCAGCCAGGGCTTCACAGCTGAGCCACCCTCTAAAGGACCGGGGGAAATGTATGGAGAAGGGGCAAGGTCAGGTAACTCTAGGACACCAACATGTTAGAGAATCCATAAGGAGAAAATGATATAATAGTTGGTATCATTATATATAATAGTGATATTGGTATCAGATGAGTGAAACTTCTGAAGAAGTATTTAGAAATACTAAAATTTCTTCTGTTCCACAGCTGCACAAAAAAGGGCTTTGATTTCTTGAATTTACTAAGAGGAAGAAAGAAAAGGTTTTGTTTTCACAGATGGTTCTCAAAGGATTTAGTGGTTTTGGACACTGGGAAATGTGTAGAAAATCTTTAACCAAGTAGTGTTCATGTTCAGAAGAGGATGGTTGTAGTTAATTTTTTAGAGGTGAGGTCCTCCCCATCTTTAGAAATGGAAGAGTATACTGGAAACTCATTCTTTGGCATGTGGAATGCATTCAAAGCAAATAAACATTTAAGAATTACATTCCATTTCTTTCTGTATATAGGTTTAATCACAGCACATTTCTTCAGCAGTAATAAGAGCTGGCTGGTATTATATCCCATTCTTCCCCAGCTTCTGTAATGATATCAAGAAAGCAAGAGAGCTGCCCCTATTATTAAGATTTTGTGAGTAAATTAGAAGGTTAAAATTATTTTCCTGAGACAATTTTTAAAAATAAATATAGTTAAAATTATCTGGACTGTGTTTATTTTTACTATTCATCATTTACTAAATTTCCCAGAGCCTGATGTGGTTGAATTGTAGACACTACCCCAAGAGATCATGGAGTTGAAGATGAGTTGATCAGTAGAGAATTACACCTCCATTTCCTCTTTCTTTGATGTATTTCCACTGTATGTGCAACTGATAATGCTAAATGCATATTTTGCCACCTAATGGTGTAGCTCTGAGAATTAAAGTATTATAGCAGATTACACCTAGGCAACCCCCAAATTTTTTAAATTTATCAGGCTCAATTTTATCTAGAAAGAGATACATTTGAAATATTTATGAAAGTCTGTTCCCTTTCTTATCACATCAGTCATTTTTTTTTCTTTTTTTGGTAAAACTTTGTTAATGTGGACAAAAAAAAAAGAAAAATGAAATTGTGAAGAATTATGACTGTTTCTACCTGCAGATTTGTCTGCCTCTATGTTAATTTGCCTGATAACTCATTCCCTTTCAAAGCATTCATCAACACCTTTGAGGGCATTGTTCGCCTGGTCTGCCTCTTTGGCACAGGTTTTTCTGCTAAACCTTCCCTAAGCCAATCATAACTTCTTACTGTAGCTAAAGTACTTCCTGAGTTCATTGCATTTCCATCACATTTTTTGTCCTGTTTCTGAATGGAATTCTGTCCCCCATCAGGCTTTGTGTTACTTTCCCTGCTGCTCTTCTGTACAAAAGCAGCAAACCCTACTGCAGTTATGTAGAAAATGCTTCTGCATTTCAGGAATGAAGACAGGGAACAGAAAATCTCACTTTGTACAAGATCCCTTTTTTCCCTTCTCAGATTATGAAAATTGTCAGACTGAAGGATTATTCGTGTTGCTGATGAATGGAACAAACTACATTAAAGCATTGAGATGCACATGTTTAAAGATCTGATTTTACTCTGACACTGTTGCTGCTCAGAGGCAAAGACAGCTAACCCAGCAGAGCTAACCTGTCAGAGTTCTGGGATGAAGAAACATGTCTAGACAGGGGCTCTGGTTCTCACTAAGGCTCCCTTTGGCATGCAGAGACAATGTTTATGCAAGAGGTCAAGATTCAATCAATTTCTCAAGCTGGAGCTGGAGCTTTTCAGGAGAAGAAACTAGGAAGGAAATCTCCACCCATGTGCTGGCTACTGCAAAAGGGGACAACAGCTTGGAGCAGAGACACTGTGGCCCTCTGAGACAGGATGTGTTTTGGGGAAATGATGTGTCTCTGAAGGGAAATGACTGCAGCTGTGGCTACAAAAAAAATGCATGAGCTTCCATATCACAGGATTTTCCAGTGGTTAGTCACTAAGATAACTTTTAAGTCCATCCATCCAGATTAGATTATTAACTGATGCACAGATATTCCATGCAGTTCTTCAGCCATGTTGTTTCCTCATCCTGTCCTGCAGGACCGCACTATCCTAATATGACTTTAGCAGAAGAAGAAAAGAGAGATTTTACAGACAGGCACTGAACATGGAATAAATAGACATGTCACAATTTATTACTAGACAGAGGCTGAAATCCACTTTTTGAGAGGGTTAAATCTCTTGTGAGAAACCATGTCCTGGTGTCTGGGCAGAAGGCCGGAGGTGACACCAATGTGCCAGCCCAGCCCCTTGTCTAGCTCATGTCACAACTGTTCTCTGCTGCAGGATGTGTCTCACAGCCCAGAACCCAGTGGCAGGTGGTGCACAACATTTTAACAGCCCAGCACACAGGGCAGAACCAAGCTTCAGTCTTGGAGCACAGTGATGTATTCTAGGATTGAAATATATTCCCTGACTTGTCTTGCATCCAAAATTGATGAGACTCCTGACTTGAAGTACAAAATCAGCCTCCAAAAGTCTCTGTCTGAAAAATATTTCCTTTATTCTTCCATTATTTCCACTTATTTGTCTACAGAACACTATCAATAATACAATTTCTTTACCTGACTCTTGGATGACCGGCTTTGTCAAGTGCTTTGAACGCTACATGCTCAATACTCCAACTGAAATTACTGAGACCACGTTCCCTTGTGCAACTGCTGCGTGCAGCTTTCTCCTGTTGTGAATGGAGCAACTATAGAATCTCATCTTCAGATTTCCTTGGCTGATATAAATATTTTCCTAGAAGACCTTACAGAAGAATACAGTTGGAAACAGTCTCCTCTGTGTGACAAGTATCAATAACTTAGTTTACTACTGTGCTACGACATCTGTCTGCAGATAGTGTCTGATTCAACTTAACACGGTGTGTATTGTCCCGGTGGAACAGAGCTCAGACAAATGAAGTGTTTTGGGGAAGAATCTCAGCCCAAATAAGTATTTAAAGAGTTGATATACAGCACTGTTTTGACCAAGCCACATTATTTAGCCACTAAAGGAATACCAGACCTTCTCCAATTGTTGCGGTGGACCCCCCTGGCCCCACCGCCCCCGGCTGGGTCCCTGCCATGTGACTGAGTCGGGTCTGTCTCATGTTCCAGCAGCCCGGGCTCTGATCTGGTTGGTTGCTTATCCCAGCTCTGCCCCTGGGATCCCCTTTCCCCCACTCTGTGACAAAACCAGGTGGATGAGAAGCTCCCCCCTCTTACCTCGCCGACTTTCGCCCAGGTCCGGTCCTGATATAGAATGGTTCAAAAAACCGTGTCTTCTGAGTGCAGCCAGGTCTCGTGTCATGACTGGAGAAGGATAATTACTTGGACATTCTATGCTCTGTCAGCCCTCAGCTGATAAAGAGTATTTCAGAGATCACCCAAGAGGAATTTGAGTAGCCCAAGGGAGCAAAAACCTCCCACTGTGCTGTGATCAGCATCTGAGAATCTCTTCCCAATAAACAGCACCATTGTATCCAGTAGCAAGGATGTCCAATCAGAAAAAAGCAAGGGAGGAGGTTTGTATTGAGGATGGTGTCTAAATGCACACACGTCTACATGCCTATACAAAACAGAGCTCCTCTCGCAATGGCAGGAGAGAAGCAGTTGCTGCAAGTGTCAGGAGGAGCCCATCTTTATGTGGTGTTGGGGGAGAGCACATTAGAGTAGAGTGAGCTAAGCTTCAGAAGTTCTGTGTTTCAAGGACTTTTCTTTTTCCTTTTCCAAACTCGTGTTTCTTGATTACAGAGTCCGTTTTTCAGCTGGTCTGCTGATGAGCCACATCTAGCGTAAGAAGTAGTTTGGATGATTTTTGTGATACTGTGCAAAGCATAAGTTGGTTGTATGTGATCTTTTGTCAGTCAGCAAACAGATCTTTGAAAGTGTTCCTAATTCAGGAGAGGAACTCTGACATCTTTGTCTTCACAAAAAATCTGTGAGGCAGGACAGTGCTGGTGTAAACGAAGGGTGGGCCTTAAAACTGGATGAAATTACAACTTCCTCTGCATCATTCAAGCAGCATGAATTTCTTTATTTCTCACTAAATCAGTGAATAAATATTAGCCTATGTCACGTGCTGCCCCCAAACTCATTGTCACAAATGAGTGTGCTTGTGATAGACAAAAAAAAAGGAAAGAGCTGATCCCAGGTGGTGTTTTCAAGGCCAAGGCCTAACAAGCGTTTCTCAGATCACACTGCAGCCTGGAAAGGAGAGGGGAGGGGAGATGTACCAACACAGCAATAAATATAAATAATAGTAGTAAAAAAGTTCACCCTTGAATAAAAAATAAAAGCCTACACCTATATACCAAGAACATCCATGGATCATGTCACAGAAGTTTGTAATTGAGAAGGGTTGTGTGGAGGGCACTTGTGCCTGCTTTATAAAGGGAAGCTCTGGGGTTCCCGAGGGATGGGTCTGCACTTTGTGTATTTTGGGTCTTTGGGTGCCCAGGGCCACTATGAGCTCCCTGAGCCGGGCTGGGGCTGCGGGCGGGGCTGGCCTGTGATGTGCTCTGGGCCTGTGACAGCACAGGGGCCATGTCACAATGGGGGCAGCTCTAAAAGGCCCCGTTGGTTGACGCTGCCCCAGTGGAGCCTGGGCAAGCGGTGAGTACACACACGGGGTGGGGAGGCAGGGCTGGAGGAGGGCTGGGGCAGAAGCGCTGGCAGGCGGGGTGAGTGTTCTGCCCCTGCATCCAGGGCCCAGCCCCTGGCGGGAGCGCCTTGCTCAGGCTCGGTGCTGGCTGGGGCAGCGGTGCAGGCCTTGCCTCCTGCCAGCTGCCGGGGACCCTGCCCTTCCTGCTGCCACATCCCTGTGGCTCCTGCCCCCCACTGGCTGCCTCCATTCGGGCCCTACTGACCCCCTTCTGTGTGTCCTCCTGCAGACCATGGCTTTACTGTCATTGCTCTTCGTGCTGGTGCAAAGCCTGATCCAGTACCCCCAGCCAGCTGGGGATGGGCTGGATGAGGCCACGCAGCGGCGAATGCAGGAGCGTGAGGAGCTGCTGGAGCGCGAGATGGCTCGGCTGCTGCAGGAGCTGGAGCAAGGGCCCCCGGAGCAGCAGGACGAGGGCTGGGGAGCCCTGCTCTTTGGCACCCTGCAGCAGTGGCCATTCTGGGCTCTTGCCGGACTCCTGCTCCTCTTGGGCCTGTGGTTTAGCCGCAGGAGAAGGACCTGTGAAGCCAACAGCAGCGGCAAGGAGCAGAGCTCCTGCAAGACTTTGGGAGAGGAGAAGGAAGAAGACGGTTTTGATTCCAAGGCAGACGGAGAAAACATCGACATGACTGTGGAGGCAGAAGACAGCGGCAGTGCAAATGAAGGAGAAGGCAGTCCTGTGGCTGCAAATGAAAGAGAGGACAATGATGCCAATGAACGAGATGAAGATGTGAAGTTGAAGAAAGACAGTGACATTAAAAGTGCCGATGGCCATGACGCAAGGATAGATGAAGGCTGGAGTGATGAGAATTTGCCAGGAGACAATATGGCTGAAGGAAATGAAGAAGAACCTGGCAATGATACTGGAAATACAGAAGACCTAGATGAAGTAAATGAAGGAGAGAACAAGGATGTGAAGGTGGAGCCAGACCAGGATGCTGGAAAGGAAGAAGAAGGAGATGTAAATGAAGAAAAAACCAATGATGCGTATATGAAGGCAGGCACCAGTGATGATGTACGTGAAGGTGAAGATGGAAAGGAAGAAAAAGCAGATGTGAAAGTGCAGGAAAGCAGCGATTGGATTGGGCCGGAAGACAATGATGCGTATATGAAGGCAGGCAACAGTGATGATGTACGTGAAGGTGAAGATGGAAAGGAAGAAAAAGCAGATGTGAAAGTGCAGGAAAGCAGTGATTGGATTGGGCCGGAAGACAATGATGCGTATATGAAGGCAGGCAACAGTGATGATGTAGGTGAAGGTGAAGATGGAAAGGAAGAAAAAGCGGATGTGAAAGTGCAGGAAAGCAGTGAGGCCAGTGAACAAAGAAGCAGTGATTGGATTGGGCCGGAAGACAACAGTGCTGGTGGGAAGGCCGTCGACCACAGTAGGTTTGCTGCAACTGTCGAAAGAAACACTGACCCAGGAAATGATGAGATCAATGCTGAAAACAGAAATGAGAAAAAAGGTGATGAGAATGTGAAAGGAGAGAAGAATGAAGATAGAAAAGAAGATGAACGAGTGAATGTGGCTGCCGGTGAAAAAGAAGGCAGCAATGCTGGCAAGGATAAAAAAGGCGGCCGTGGTGGCATTGAAGAGGAAGAAGACACCCGTGGCATTGGGAATAAGCGAGGGATCCTTTTAGTGGATCGCATACGATGTCCTGTTGAGGACCTGGAGAGAGGTTGCTCGGTGACAGCTGAGCTGATGGAGAGCCTCACGCGTGTCTTTGTTGACAGCGTGAGCAATAGTTTCTACCCAGTGCCTCAAGAAGCCATCGGGGTGGGCAGTGCCTTTGAGGGTTGGAGTCCCCATGATCAGGATGTGGTGTTCCGCGTGCTGGTCCCACTGAATCCCCCGCCAGGGCACGCCTTCCACCTCAAGCTGAACAGAGCAGGGCAGATGGCAGCAAGGACCTTCTGCGTCCGTGTGGAGCTGGTGTGCACATGCAAGAGGGAGCAGCTGGGCGAGAAGCTGTTGTGCTTCCTGCACAGCTCGCAGGAGGAGCTGCGGCGGAAGCAGAAGCCCAGCCTCCTAGAGACGCTCTGCACCGGCTCCTACCTGGATGTGGAGAAAACCTCCCACTGGTTCTACCAGCTGGTGAGATGCTCGTGGCTGCATTTGCCTCAGTCCTACTCATGGCACTTGGTGTTCCAGCCCTGCAGACGGTCCTGCCAATTCCGGCTGAGCAAAGGCAAGAAGAGCCTGATGGTGGAGATGCTCTTTGGGGTGCGCCACGGGGACTCCGACATCTTTGTGGTCAGCCAGCCCACAGAGGCCCAGAAAGGCGGCTCCAGCATCTCTGTGAGCAGCCAGCCCGCCAAGGCTGACTCCATCTCAAGCACAGTGTGGCCTGAGACGTACGCTGTGGCAGAGGCGAAATTCTTCCAGCACATCGCCAGGCAGGTGCCGTGTGAGAGCTTGCACCTGAAATGCCTGCAGGTCTTCACCTGCATCCTGAGGGGCACAGGTTTTTCCAGCTTGACCTGGAAGACTGTGGTCATGCACGTGCTGACCACCGTTCCACCGTCCCAGTGGCGCAGGAGGGAATTTGTGCGGCGGCTGTGGGACATCATGGCATACCTGCGCCGCTGCCTGCAGTCAAAACGCCTGGATCACTTTGTCCTAGGCAACAAGAGGCTTCCTGCAGAGATCAGCTTGCCGCCAGCAGTGCGAAGGGTCAAGCCGCTCAACCTCTTTGAGCACCTGGCCCGAGATGCGGCTGCCCACAGAGAGGCGATGCGAGCTTATGGTCAGCTGCGATTTCGCCTCTGGACGCTGCTCTCCAGCCACTGAGAGGAGTTCCCTGCACAGAGCTGTGCTGGGGAGGCTCACACCTGATGGCAGCCACGTGAGCGCTGCATAATTCTTGCATTTGTCCCTGGCAATCCTGAAGCTGCTTTCCTGCTGCCACAGAAGGAAGATGCTGCGGCACCTTGGTGCAGACACACATCTCTGCGGTGCCTTGCCCTTCACCTTGCAGTCATGATGGTGTTGTTGCAATGCTGCCCTAGTTTATAAAGCAGAAATTGGCTCCACCTGCACATCCTCACAGAAGACAGTGATGCTGAGAGGTTGCCTGGGACACCTGGAAGACTAAAAATTAGCTTATTAGACAATTAATGTAGTTTTTCAGTGACCTGCAAGATTAGTAGTTTTGTAAAGATATAGTTCATCTTAGTCCACGAAAGTGAAGATAATAGTTTTAACTCACTTTCTTTACTATAGGAGAGTAGGTAGTCCAAGTTTTCATAGTAGGAATTGATTTCATTATCATTGGGTCAAGAAGCCCTTTAGGATTTTTAGTGGTAAATTATTTCCCAGTTACCCTTAGTTTATGCAATTGAGCTATGTTGGTTTTAGTTACCCTTTAGTAATAGCTACATATATATGTTTGAAGAAATAATAAAAGGAGAAAAGTTTCTCAATTTGCCTGAAATGTGTCTTCCTTTATATTCAACCCAATGATTCTTACAGTATGTCCATCCGGTGCAGCTCCCTGAAGAAATGACAAAGGGACTCAAACGGTGATTGTGTCCAGCACTCACATCTCGGTATTGCACTTGTGCAACACTTTAGAGCAGGACTGTGAATTTTGCCTTGTGAACTCAACCAGAAGTCATGATGGTTGCAACAGCTAAAATCTTAATTAATCCTCCCTCTGCCGTTATAAAAGTTCCCCCTCCTCATTCAGAGCATGGGAAAGAAAGCATGCTACATGAAAACTAAATCCATAAATAAGCTCAATCATGACACAAAAGCATTTTCAGGTTTAATAAACTCAACAATCCCTCTTTTTTGAAAGAAATCTTATTCCTAAAACTTTCTGAACTGCACAAATACCTAACCTATCCACAGGCTGTACTGGCTTCCTTTGTGCTTTCTTTTAAGAGAATCACCCACAAGTCCACTGTGAAATCAATTTGAGAGGATTTAAGACAAAATCATCTCTCAAAATACCTCTAAAATATTTCATTTTAAAAGTTACAAACCAAGGTTTTATTCCAGATAAGAAGAGCACAGATATTTAAGTAGGTTAGTGGGTCTAGTGAAGTGCTAAAAGTAACCTAAAGCAAAATCTGTCACCATGTGTCTTGAATCATTCCTTTATTCCACTCTTGAAACCCTTTAAAATAGAACTGGAGGAAATGTGGTTTTCTCCTTTTCTTTTTAGCATTAGAGTTCATGAGTACAATGTCTAATTAGGCAATGTGTCTAATGAACGATGGGAGAGCTTGGCTCTGCAGTCAGACACGATCACCCTGCAAGCAGGCACATCCAGCCTGTCTGTGCACTTGTTCTCATTTGCTGACTGCAGAATACGAGGTTTTTGAGCAAATGTCATCTCTCATTTGTTCTGCAAAGCATTGCACAGTTTGGTTGCTACAAATTTAACAAACATTTGGATTATGTTGCTAGAAAGACATTATGTTCCAATTTGGGTCTAATACATAGTGGGTTGGCTATGAGGAAGTAAGTTTTCTCTTTAGTTAAGATGGTTTTTGTTGGATTTTGTTTTTTTTTTTTTTATGTCATGTTTTTTCCAGGGTTGCTTTTTTTCAGTTTGTAACTACAACACACTGAATTCTGTTGACAGCTGCAAACCCACTGTGCAATGCAGCGGATCAAATTTTGTGTTCTGCAGTAGGGTAGGATATCTGCATGTGCTCTTGGTTGTACTGAACAGAAAAGTTTTTAAAGACAGTTTGGACAAAAGCTGCAGGAGTGGGCTAATATGATTTTTGAAAATAATTTCTAGGATCAGTTGCTTTTAAAATTTGGTTTATCAAAATTTATTAGGTCCCCATTGTCAGTCTCCCTCAATCCCCTCTGTTTTTCCTTTCTGACTTAGTTTACATCTTGCAGAGTTGTTACCACTCCCCCTCTGCTTACATTTTCCTTTCCTAACCCCTGTCTAGCCCCAGACTGCAGGTGTTGATATACACTTAAGTACTGATGAGGTAATAGCTTCAGTTTAAGGAACTACATAAAACAGTATTTGTACACAGAAGAAAAATTCCTGCTCATTTCAAGTCAAGTTTACTAAGCAGTTCTTCAGAAGTGGAATGTGGTTGTCCTGTCTGTTATATGAACTGCAGCAATGGGGTTTTTTTAGCCATTAGGGGAAAGGAAATGACATATGGAGAGAATTCAAGTCCCTCCTCATTCCTAGAGAGTCTATCCAGAAAATCAGTGTGCTGAGCTCCATCCAAGTGTCGTTTCCTGTTCAGAATGGGGAAGGGGAACTGGAGGTGGGAGGAGAGATGGATACATAACATTAAATTGCTGCTTCTGATTAACAGCACATTCTGCACACGATTTCACAGTATTGCTTTGAACAGAATTGAGCCACTGCAGTCCAAATATGTGTAGCAATCCACTGATGAAAGAGCTATTTTTACATCTGTTTCATATAGTGGGTAAAAATGAAGTGATTGGGATTGTGGAAATGGGCTTTGGAGATTACTGAAGATTTTCTGATAACTTTGTATCTCCAATCTTCCATATCCCCACAGAACATTATTAATACTCCTGGTGGTACAACTATTTTACCCCTGTGAAGCTGCACATAAAGCAATCTGTTACAGAGAAAAAATTAGGCAGCTTTCCACCATTTTATATATATATATATATATAAATATACATGTATGACCCAATGATTTATATATCTATAAATAAAGCAGACTTTCAAACGATGACTCCATAATTTTCATTTCACATTGCAATGCAAATTGAGAAAGATATGAAATAAAGGAGAATGATTCCTCATTACCCTGCCTCTTTCATTGAGCTCATAGGTGCAATCCAAACTCCCCACAGCGAAGTCAATGCCATTGATTTTGCTTTCAGTGTGTCAGTCAATTGAAACTGTTCCTAATACATGATTTACACATCACTTCTGGAGCTGGCCCATTATTTTATTTAAATTATCAGCACAACATTTTAATGTGGTCAAGCAAAACATGTTTGGTAAGAATTAACAGGATTTTTCTCCATCCTGCATTATTTTTTCTCTCCCCTCCTTGTCCCTTTAAATCCCAACTTCACTTCCCTGCCACTAATGACACTCCCTCGGGCAGTGGGTGAACTGCAACCTGGAAAGAGGCCATGGCTCTTCCACGAAATCTTCTGGCTTCTGCGGAAGAGCATCCATTTCCTGGAGCCAATCTGAGACAGACAGTGCTCTGCAGTCAGAAACAGGACTGCAATCCAGTGACCCTTAATCCACAGGAAGTGCTACGAAACTCACAGCAAATCAATTCTCCCTTAGCTGTCCACAGGCTGAGTTTCTGCCCACCTCGTGTCAGTGCCACTCCCTGGAACAGTGAGAAGGAAGTGTTTTACAAACACAACTTTGCACACTAGGAGTGGGAGTGTTCTTGTGAATGGTTTCCCCTGAAATTTCCAGTTTCAGGGGCTGCACCCTTCCCAGCCTAAGGAGGGGGTGCCCTGACTTCCTCTTAGCCTTTTTTCCTAGCGTTCCTCTGAAGGCCAAAGGGTTAATGTGTTTCCTGTTAGGTTTTAAACGAAAGTCCCAGCATTTTCCTCCATAGGTCAAATATAACTAGACACAATTAACCTTCATTAATTACTTCTGTTTTGACTAACAGTGCCTCTTCCCCAATTTACACGCTTCCCAAAGTTTAGACCTGTACTTAAATCTACATCATACTTTATCACAAAAGAGCTTCAATACTCCTGGGATAGTCCTATATCCAGCGAAAGAATAACTGTGACCAGAGGTGTCATGAGTTAATTACAGGGATGGACATCAGGATTCACAGGCTTCAGGTGAATTCTGCCAGCAACTTTCTGAATGTCTGTGGATAACTTGCTTGTGTCTCAGTTTGCTATGCTTTAAAATAGATTTAGAAACAGAAGAGATCTGTGAAATATTGTTAGATAATGAATCCCTTTTCCTGCAGAACTACAGCTGCTTCTTGCTGCTGATTCACCACTGTGTTTTTGTGCAATTTTAAATCATTCTGGATAGAGCAGCAGGAAACAGCTTTACTTAAAAGAATATTTCAATCTAATTCACAGGAAAAGAAAAAAAATACATTTCTACTAATTTAACTATTTCTAACTTTCCCACAGTTTAAACTGTTCTTCCTGCAGGGAAAACAAATAGACATGCTACTGAACTGCAGAACTGCAAAGTGCCTGCTCTCCTTCTAGAGCCTGGCACCTTTGGGAATAGCAAATGGAACAATCAGCCAGGCAGCATCTGCTGCCATCAGAATTTCAGAGACAGTTACGTTTGCTGAGATGTCAGACTGCAATCTTGCCATCTCTCCACAGATAAAATAGCGTTAGCAACAACTGCATTCCAAGCCAGGTGATGTCAGCAGGGGTCTGTTATTGTTGCTCTCAGCAGAGGGGAGTTGGCAGACTGACACACAGGCCACCAGACATTGATTCCAGCCCTTGTCCTGAATGAGGCATTTGACAAATAAAGAGGATGAACTCTTAAATCTCACTGGGCTATGCACAAGAAAAAATCCCCCCCAACCAAACTTAACAAACTAAAAACCAGAAGCAATAACAATTCTCTTCCTTTTTGCTCCTACCACTTTCTTGAAGCTAGAGACACAGCCTCATGGGTGACTGTGATCCTAACCCCAGAAATAGTTTGCATTTTCTTAGAATAAGGAGTGACTCACCACAGTTACTTACTCATAATCACTGTAGATTGTTGCTTGTGGACATACATGCTGCCAACAGGACTCACTGATGGATAGGCTGAACACATTTTTCTTGGATAAAAGCAGAGTCCCAAGAATGTTAATTATTAAGCCACTGAGCTGTCAGGCATCTAAAGAAGAATGTGCAGTGTTCTATTATTAACTCAATATATTGGATAAATATGAAATTAATAATTCAGAAAAAAATAAATATAGCTAACACTATTGAACAAGTGTTCTGCATTTACCACATACACAGACAGAAAAGCCAAATTAATTGCATATGCTAAAGAGCAATTAAAGGAGTTGTGTTTTTAAGCAAGGGTACTTTGATTTTAAAGGGGTTTAAAATGTTGTATCTTATATTCGATATTTAACCTGGTTAAACACTCGGGAGTTAGCACACAGATGTTTGTGTAACCACACTCAGTGGCCGAAGCTGTAGCTCGGTGTCTCTCCCCGGAAATGGAGCGGATCGCACCTGAGCGCTCCCGGCGGGATTACCCGGCCCGCGGGGGGCTGGGGGCTGCCGGCAGCGCCCTCTGCCGGCCCCGCGCTGCGTTACCAGCGCCATAAACCCGGGGCTCTGAGCCCGCCGGTCCGTACCAAGCACCCGGACATCACCCACGGGCAAGTAACGATTCCGTTATTAAAGCTGACTTTGCATAATTGCTTTTAGAGAGGTTAATTCCCCACCCTGACCCCGTTTTAGGACCCCAGACCCCCATTTTGGGGACCCAGACCCCATTTTTAGTACTCCAGACCCCATTTTTACAACCCTCCGTTCCCCTTTTAGGATCCCAGATCCCCTTTTGGAACTCCCTGAGGTAATTTATAGGGACCCCAGACCTCCTTTCGGGACGCTCCGCTGCCTTTTTGGCATCCCAGACCCATCTTTAGGACCCCAGACCCCAGTATTAGTGGCCCAGACCCCTTTTTAGGGCCCCAGACCCCCTTTTTGGAACCCCAGACCCCATCTTCAGAACCCCAGAACACCTTTTAGGGACCCCAGATCCTATTTTAGGAACCCAGACCCCCATTTTGGCAGTCCAGGCCGCATTTTTAGTACCCCAGACCCCTTCTTTAGGGCCCCACACCTCATTTTGGAACCCCCCGACCCCCATTTCAGATCCTAAAATGGGATCTGGGGTCCTGAAAAGGGAACAGAGGGTCGTAAAAATGGGGTCTAGGGTCCTGAAAAGTGGGTGGGGGGTCCCGAAATGAGGTCTGGGCTACTAAAAATGGGGTCTGGGATCCCAAAATGGGGGTCTGGGATCCCAAAAAGGCAGCGGAGGGTCCCGAAAGGGGGTGTGGGGTCTTGAAAAGGGCGTCGGGGGGGTCTCAAATGGGGTCTGGTGTCCTAAAAATGGGGTTCCAAGAACCCCCAGCACGCATTTGTGGCTCCGCCCCCACACCAATCGCGGCCCCGCCCCTACCCTGCAGAAAATCAAGATTTTTCTAACTGATGCTTTTAGTTCAAGGGTAGAGGTTTGCCAATAAAGCAAAGGACACCGGCGGCTTCAGTGCAGGTGCATAAATGCCCTCTATGGTTGCTTTTCCCCCCAGAAGAGTAAAGACTCCAGCATTCCAAGGAAAGTGTTTTGCTCCCCTCCATACACACACAGCAATACCAGACTCAGGGCCCAGGGGGGCTGTAGGACCTGTGGGGCCCCTGTTCTCACTTTGGCACTGCCTCCACCTGCAGCCTCACCCTTCAGTACAGCGGCAGACAGGGCTGGGAACAGATCACTGATCCAGTTTGGCCTCTTTAGAGACACCTACAATACAGCTTAGTACATATCACAGCGTTTTTGGAGTTAAAGAACAACAGCTAAAGTGGTACAGTGCAAAGTATGAAGGTCATCATTTAGCAGTTGAGGACAAGTGTGGCTTGCACAAGCTAGTCTTTGTGACAGGTAAAATCTGCAACACCTGCTGATACATCAGTGACAGCAATATGTCACCCAGAGCATGGTCTGAGCTGGATGCAGGAACTCCCATCGCTTCAATAGCCCAGCAGGACCAGCATTTTGGCAGTGATTGCTCTGCACAAAACAGTATTGGTGCTAAGAAGATGTATAGGACTGTAGATGCAGACAAAGCATCTGGTGCCCTCTGTGACATTATCACAATCAGCAATACCCAAGACCCAGAGAAGTCCCAGGGATGAATGTCATCACCAGCCTCCAGTCATTGGCCAGCCAGCAGCAGACCTGCCCCACACTAATGAAAGCAAGAGTGACATCATCTACATTAGCAATAACCAATTTAAAGAAATCTTTGTTAGCAGAGCACAGGAGTGAATTCTTCATGAAGCACACCTGATGGTCCATGGATTGCCAAGGAGTTACACCCAAATCCACTTTTCTATGCATCTGCACTTCAAAATAAACTTGGAAAGAACACAATAGGTTACTACTGCAGGAGACAAAACCAGATTATTCTTCTATGAGGTTCACCTAGCAGAATAAGAGGGGTTTTTTTGTTTTGTATTTGGTTAGTTTTTTATTCCCCTCCCCCCATAAAGGTAGAAGCAAAGCCAATGGGAACTCTGAGAAAATTGCCTACATATCAGAATTTTGTCCCCCAACCTTTTATTAAAAAAAGTGACACACTGTGGTCAAATTAAGTAATGTTTGGGAAGCATCTAGCCTTGAACTCTGACCTCTCCTACCCCATCATTGGGGCTAGAGTCACTCAGTGAGCTGAGACAATAGTTACCCCAGCACATTTGACTCCTGGGAGGTTCAAGTTAAATAGCTCAATCCAAGTTTTTCCAAAAAGCTGGAAAACAGAACTACAGTTCTTCATTTCCATTTAATACTCTTTTCCCTCCAAATCCCACCCTGCACAACCCCCCTTGAAAGACGAAATGGGTTCCTGTACATAATGACTTTAGAAATAAAGGGACAGTTGATTCTAAGACAAGGCCTTCATTTTTGTTCTCTAGAGCAGGCAACTGCTTCAAAGCATTTCCTAAGGCTAGCTGAGCATGCACAGAACTGGTCAACTGCTGTACTCACCTCTCCTCCAAACCATTACTTAAAATGAGGTAGCACTGCTAGTCTTTATTTTTCCTAGAGGCTGAAGCTAGCTAGTTTAGCTCAGTTATGCATTGGGCAAGATGAACCAGATTTCTATAGCAAGTATCTGAAGAGAAGCATCAGTTCCTTGGTCCTGTAATAGAAGGCTGCTGAATGCAGAAATCAGAGCTTGGGGTGACCAAGTTGTTTTAAATCCACCATCTTCAGCATTGAATCTCTCATGGTTTAGACCCACATTCATGCCATTATCTACTTTTGACTAAGTTTACTTACCCCATCAGGCAGCTTTTAAGAGAGCAAGTGACACAGGTCAATGTGATGTAATGGTAACACTTTATTGAACTTCAAGTAAGTCTTCTTTAAAAGCCTGTTCAGTGTATTTATTACTGCAACAGGTCAGGTAGAAGGTAAAAAGTAATGGGGAGGCATGCAGAGCAAGTGGCTCAATGGTTTGTGAGAGGCCTGAAGTGCTCACATGCATTCTTTCCCCTGACAAGGACAGACACAGGAAGTATTTACAAGTATATCTCCAAGAATGAGGTTTACACATAGAAGTTCACAGATATATATATATATAGTTTGAACTGTTCAAGTATGTTTCAGTATGACAAAGTGCTACAGGACACAGAAAAACCAGTAAAGGCAAGAGAAAGTATTAAGACAAAGAGGTGGCAGTCATTTGTGTGCTAAACCACTTGTAGGTGGTTGCAGTATATGCAAGACCTAGAAGTTGAAAGAATTTGGGGTGTTGTCCTGGATTTGGAAAGTGTAGCTGTCAGCAGTAGAGCCTGGTACAACATTTTGGTCATCCTCCTCCTACAAGGAAAGGAACGGATGTTGAAATAGCAGTAGCATTTTAATCTAGCAGTCAGTGCTGGAATAGAAAAAAGAAGTGGAAAAGATCCCTGAAGCACTTACTTCTGCTGAGAAATATTTCTCAATGATGGTGGATGAGGCTCTGTACACCTCTTCATTTTCATGTGACTGGAGAGCTTCAATTCTGTCTAGACCTCCACACTCCTCAATCATGAGGCAAAGCTTTTCAGTCTCATTAATCTTCTCAGCAGCCTGCAAGGGAAAAGTGTGGAATAACCTCAGGAAGGTTATATGACAGCAGCTACTGGAGAGCCATTAGCAACAATGTGGACAATAATCAAGAATGCACATACCATGAAGATGTTGGAAACTGCATCCAGGATAACAAGCACAGTTTTGCTGTCTTTCGTTGAGAGAAGATTCAGTAGGGGCTCAAGAACACCAGCCTGAACAAGATACACAATCTGGTCAATTGTTCCACCACTTGTGTAGTTCGTCACAGCCCACACAGCTTCCTTCTGAGATTTGAAATCCCCCTGCAAAGGTAAAAGCAGAGTGTTTGAACACAGAAGTAATAGGAAAAGGCTCAACACCGAAGTATAGGCTTTGTTTACCTTTCTCAGAATACCAATGAGATAAGGCACAAGACCGTGGTCTATGACTCGCTGGATCTGATCCTGACGCCCAGCAGTGATGTTGGACATTGTCCAGGCTGCTTCTTTCTGAATGTTGTTTTTATGATGAGAAAGGAGACTTGGAAAGACAGCCAGGGCTCCTGAGTCAATAACAATTTGTGTCTGCTCATCAGTACCAGTGACAATATTTCCTATGGCTCTTAATGAAGGAGTCTGAAACAAAGATGAATAGGATACTTAGGAAAATTTTTCAAAGCCAGATTAGTTTATAGCAAACACAGCCATATTTGATGGCCATCCACTCTAACCTTCCCAGTTAACAGCACGATCTGTTATGCACAATGGGTTTTGGGCTCATCATCAGCATTCCACAGGCAGACACTAACATCTGCATGTAAAGACTGCACACCTTCCAAGGCCAGTCTGCAAACAACCACCCATGACAGAGCTTAGAGAAACTACCTGCTAAATACTAATGCAGTTTTATTATACTCTAATTATAGCATGCAGAGAGCACACTTGTAAACACTGTCCCTAGAATCTGGATCTGCAACAGCAATTTAAAGATAAAATTTACTGAATGCTGACTGTTGTGCTGGCCTGTGAGGTAAATCCAATGATTATATAAAGCAGCTTGATAGCCATTACCAGCAGCAGTCTGTCTCGTGTGAGGTAGCACCCAGGCAGGAGAGAAACTGAAGTCTCACATCACAAAAATTAGAATAGGCACCTGACCAATGTATGAAAAGAACCACTCAGTTACATGAGCACTACTCTCCCTAACTGCAGTTCTAGCCATGATTCAAATAAAGCAACAGCAGCCTGCATATCCAATAACTTACCATTATTGGCAGTTCACTACATCCCAGGAGTCTCACAAGTTGTGGCACCAATCCAGTTTTGACAACAACTTCTATCCTATCATTGGAACCGTCTGTGAGGTAGGAAATTGCCCAGCACGTGTCTGCCAGCACCTCAGGGTCATCGTGGTACAGCAGCCGGACTAGAGCTGGAAGGATCTGCTGGATGGCTTCTATGGGAGGTGCAGGGTTCTTATTGCGACACAGGTTTGAGAGGGTCCACGTAACGTTGCGCAAATATCCAGACTGCCACAGTTGAAATAAATTGTTAGCAATAGTTTAGCTAGGTTTTACTCAGTAATTGTAACTTGAATCACTCTGCACACTTACAGCCAGGGAAGAGAGGTCAGGAACAGCGAGGAGACTCAGCAATGGCTCAATTGCACCGTATTTAATAACCAGGTCTCTGTAGGCAGAACCATCACCTAGAAAAAAACAAGAAAAAAGCCAGGTGAATATCAGAAAAAGAGGGACGTGTACACAGAACCACTGTGTGGTTAGAGGATTAATTCTTCTACTCCTTAAGAATGGCTAGATAAAATAAGAAGAAACAAGAGGACAAAAAGACTACTGCCATGGGTAAGTCACATGACAAGTATGTTCAACCAAACTGTTGGGTTCAACCATTTGTGCTGGAAGAAGAGGTAATGCAGAGTATGTTTTCTATACAGTTCATAACCATGCAGGGCCTTGTGTGTTTCTTTTAAGACAATTTTAAGTCCTACACTAGAACAGAGCTTTCCCCACAACATGGGACTTGAAATGCATTATAATCATCAGCTGCATGATTGGGTGCAACAGAATAATGCTGATGGAAACTTCAGTATATCAATACTTTCGACCAGCAAGCAACTGTTTCAAAGCAAGGGATATTGGCCATCACATACACAATTACTTGAGTCACTGCTTCCTGCCTTCCCCCTTTCAGTTAACACAGAGGGCAGAGCTCATTGCTGAGCCACAAAAACACTGAGATGCCTGAAAAAGGTTTGTGTTGTAGCATGATTAGAGATCCATGAAACCTGAGCTGAAACCTGGCAGCACTACCCACAATACAACCCACAGACTGTGCCAGGCATTGCACGAGCCTTCTCACACCAGGTCTGAAGACAAAGAGTTGCCTGCAGCATGCTCTGCAATGCTGGACATGTCATGACTGGAAAGCCATTGGGGCAGAGCTCCCAAGCAGCTCAGCACAGAGCATGGTACAGCAGGAGTGATGTCCTCCCACCTCAGATACGGGCACAGGTCTGAATTAGAGCTGATTTAGGGCAGCACTAGGACATACCTGCAATATTCCCTAAGGCCCACACAGCCTGCTCACTGATGTGGGTGTGTGGAGAGGCCAGCAGGGAAATGAAGGCTGGAATTGCCCCACCATCCACCACTGCCCTGGTTTGCTCTGAGGTGCCAGAGGCAATGTTGGTGAGTGCCCAGGCAGATTCAAACTGGATGGGGCTGCAGTCTGCTCTGCTCAGGAATGAGACGAACTTCGGGATCAAGCCAGCCCGAATTATGCTGTCTATTGGGGGCTGCTTCTCTCTTGAGAGGAGTTTCCTAAGGAGGAAGACAAACAAGAAGCATTATTTTTGCCTGCAGGCATCTGAAAAACAAATTAAAGTCTTAAAAGCACCATATAAAAAACGTTTAGCACTGTCTTAACATTCAGAGAAGGCAATACAACACAGTATGAAGGAGAAATGCAAACAAGCTGAACACTTCCTAGGCTCTGTTAACATTGGGTTTGGCATGTCTTCACTATGTGAGAGGTTCTGTTCAGACTCTAAAGTAAAGCAGATCTACAAGAGTCATGAAACATCTGAATTGCTAGAGGATTCTCAGCAGAGCGAGGTTAATGACTGCCAGGAGTAGCATTGCAGCAATATGCAAGCTTGCTAAAGGATATTTTAGATTTGGAAGGAGAAACAAACTTGGCAAACTTCAAACTCCAGTCATCTTACTGTTCACATTATTCTAAGGTGGATCACCACACTCACATACATATCAGACCAAAGTGTTAACACAATTTAAAAGGTACCTTACTTTGCTATAATAAAGGATTTACTATAATTACTCCTTCAAATCTAAGGTGACTGCTGCTTAATTTGCCACCACTATAGCAAATTACTTCTTCTTACTAAAATATTCAGGCACTTTAAATATTCAAAAGCAGCATGATTTCAATAAAATTATGCCTAAGTTATGGGTACCTTAGCATTGCATAGAAGACTGAGTGTTTGTTGAACTACTGCCTGGTAAGAAAGACATAAGCAGCCCCTTAGGTTCAAAAGTCAATTTTCTCACCTTGCCTAGTTACTGGCTTGCACAGCTGAGTTGGTTTTCTCTAAACTGCTTACCTGGCAGCTTGAGTAGCCTGTAGCTGAAGCTCCATATTATTACTATTAACTCCTTTGACTATTTCTTCAACTGACCAGTGTGCCAAAACCTGTACAAGAGAAAGTTACATGAATGCCTCACTGGGAGAGTCATGTGTGTTCCTGATCACAGAGGGCTCCTACATAATACCATGAATAGGCCCCAATTTATAGCCACCTCCCTCAGTACAACCACCACGTCACATTTCAAAACCTCATCACATACAGATTTATCAACACTTATCTGAACTGCTGAAAGCTTTCTTAACCAAGTACTTTATACCAGTTTTGCTAGGCTTAAAATATAGCTTCAGCCAGTTGTGTTTAAGAGTGCTGTCCGTTAGAGGTGATGGTACAGTCCTGAGCTGTTAATGCACATGTAGTAGTGCTGTCCCACCCTCAAGAAGGGATTCAAGCTGGCCTGGCTGCAGGAGCTTAGGCTACAAGGCCCTCCAAGTGTGTCTGTTCCAAGTGCTCACTTACCTGGTTGCCTCTGTTTTCCTGAAGGGGAGAAGTAGCATCGTCTGGTAAAGTGCTCACATTTCTTCTTTTAAGCATCTGGTCATCTTTCTTAGCTTTTCTCAGCTCCACATTGACTTCAATGCGGCGCCTTCTCATTTCCTGGACAATAAACATTCAGAGTAAGCTCTTGACTTTTGAAACTTAGGTTTAAAGAGACAATGGCTGGCTAAAGTACTAATTGCACCAGAGTACTCACTGTGCTGTCCTTTCCTTTGTTCTTGAATCTGTTAAGTCGAGCTGACGGTGTATTGGCATTCTCATTAGTAGACATCTTGCTTGTTAGATTTTTGAGCGGGACAGATAAAAACAAGTCTGAAAACAGAGCAAAGGAACAGCAAGTTTACCCCACAAACGTTAAATTGTGAAAATGGAATCAATACTCAAGAATGAGAGGCACTTGCTTGTATTAATACCGTAACAAGCTCTGACTTGATCCACAGCCAGCAGTTACAAGCTCCAGCATCAACACAAAAGCAGAAGACACACGATTTAAAGACACTTTAAACCAAACGCTATTAGTTATTATTTTTAGGAGCAAGATAGATTTTCCTCACCACAGACAACACACACACGCTGTTAAACACTATTTTCACTGTCACATACCTGTACCGCACAGGATCCCACCCAGTCCCACCCTGACCTTTTCAGACGAGAACAGCGAGCTCTCGCACTAGGAAGCTCGCCCCGGAGGCATTCGCCCTACCGGTGCAGCCAGCAGAACATAGTAACGGCTACACGGCTAGCGAGGCAAACGCCCGCACCCCGGCCATCCCCAGCGTGACCTACTGCATAAAAACTGGCTTCGCTTCGGCCACAGCCCCGCTGGAGCGACACCCTGCCCTGGGATACACCAGTCCTGTCAGCCCCAGTGCAGACAGCGGAGACGCGGGAGCCTCCGGAAAGAGGCCCCAGGAGGGATTGCCAGCGGAACACGGCTCTTTCTAACACGGCAGCGCAGGGCCCGCGTCCCCACGCCCGGCTCCTGCTCTCGATCCCAGCCCCGCACCTGGACCGGGAACGCCACCAGGGACTCCGCCGCTGCCACTGCCCGCAGCCGCCCCACGCGGCATTTAAATTTCCCGCGGCCGCGCCCTGCCATTGGCCAGTTCGAGCCAAAGCAGCCTCCTGATTGGCCGGTTTGAAAGCAGCCCGGCTCGCGATCACCGGGATCGCCGTCCCGGAAGAGCCGGCCGGGGTGACGTCTGCACACGTTCCGGTACTTCAGCTCCCGGCGTGCCCCGCGCGGGTAGTGTCGGCAAGCCTCTATGGGGCGGCGCGGGGCATGCTGGGAGTTGTAGTGCGGAGGGCTGGGCTCTGCGAGATCGCCGGACTGGAGGGATGGAGGGGGGTGGGAGATTTGTGTCCCTGTAGGGGTCTCGTTCTGAGCGGTGTGGGGTAGAAACACCCATTCCCTCACGCAGAGTGCAGATTCTGCCTCAGTAACCGGCCGGGCTCCACAGGCTTCTCCTGGGACAAAGGCATGTAGTGACAGGCTTGAAACTGAAAGAGAGTGGGTTTAGATGGGATATGAGGAAGGAATTCTTTCCTGTGAGGGTGGGGAGGCCCTGGCACAGGTTCCCAGAGAAGCTGTGGCTGCCCCGTCCCTGGAAGTATCAGAGGCTGGGTTGGATGGGGGCTCCAAGCAACCTGGGATAATGGAAGGTGTCTCTGCCCATGGCATGGGGTGGAACTGGATCAGCTTTAAGGTCTCTTCCAACAC
Source organism: Lanius collurio (assembly GCA_020086605.1). Taxonomy (NCBI): domain Eukaryota; kingdom Metazoa; phylum Chordata; class Aves; order Passeriformes; family Laniidae; genus Lanius; species Lanius collurio. The sequence continues at coordinate 2,007,227 of JACBWW010000037.1, read as the reverse complement.
AAACCATTTTGTGATTCCATCATTCCCTGACTCCATTACTCACTTAATGTCTCCTAGAAATGTGGTGCCCAGAAATGTAAAGAAAAGGGGATATGTGATTGTAATTGAAAGCGGCTCTACAGCCATCAGCGCAGATGAAAACCAGATCATACAGAATAACAAAAGAAAAGGATTCCTGCCCCTGTGGCATGACCTGAAAAGGGATGGGATTGTTTCCAATGGGTTTCACCTACTCATGAGGGATGGAATACAAAAGAACACTGATTTTCACAGGACATATAATTCAAACTATAAAACTGTAGGGAAAACATGACTCTGACAGCAACTCTGACATTTCAAGACACCTATAAGGTACAACTCAGAGAAGCGTCAGGGATGCACATCCATATGTCTGTGTGCTAAGACATCACATTAAACCACTTAATACTGGTCTGTAGGTGCACATAGGTGTGCAGGGTGCTTGCTGAGGAGGGGGAATTACCAGTGACATACAGCTGGTTTTGGGCCTTACAGTGCTGAGCTTTGTGAAAAAACACCCCACAAAACAAGAGCAGGGAAGAGAAGAGGAAGAGAAGAGAAGAGGAAGAGAAGAGAAGAGGAAGAGAAGAGAAGAGAAGAGAAGAGAAGAGAAGAGAAGAGAAGAGAAGAGAAGAGAAGAGAAGAGAAGAGAAGAGNAGAAGAGAAGAGGCACATTACTAACAAATGGAGATATTTAACAAGACAACAAGACTAGTTTCACAGACAAAAAAAAGGCAGTTCAACAGCAAAAATGGAGGTAAAACACCTGCTCTCCTGAAGGATCGGAGGGTTGGCATGAAAAAATTCCATTGGGTCATGAATCGCTGGCAGTGCATGGTCTGGTGCGGTGAAATCCGGGCGCAGGGAGGGGTGTTGAGTGCAGGGAGAGGGCTGGCAGTGCGTGAGACCCCGGAGGGGGCTGCGTACGAGGTGCTGCAGGCGGTGGGCTGTGAGGGAGGTGACAGCTGCAAAGGCTCTTACCAGCACAGTGAAGCGACAGAGAGGCAGAGGGAGACTGGGCAGTTGGGGCAGGACAGAGGCTGAGGTCATGGGGCAGTGGAGGGTGCGTGTGAGGCAGGGAAAAGGGCCGTGAGGTGTCACAGAGCCCTGAAGAGGGAAGTTCCTCTGAGGGGAGAAGACCGAGCGTGGAGCCGCCGGAAGTGGATAGAGTTACTGGCCACAGCACAGGAGCCACAGCCGGACCCGTGAGGGGAAGTTTAAAGACGCGGGACAGGAGGCGGGCGGTGGCCGCTGTATCCCGGGACAGTGGGACGGCCCCAACCGGGTCCCCCCCGGCAGCCGCGCGCTCGAGGCTGAGAGAGCGGCCGAGCGGCGGGCACGCGCCGCGCGGAGGGGCGTGGCGCCAGCGTGGCCAATGGCGTGCGAGGAGGGAGGGGCGGGGCCTTCCTGCCGCGAGAGCAGAGAACGTGACGGCCCGTGGGGGGCGGGGCCAGCGCCGGCCGGGCGGGGCTCTTGTGAGGCGGCGTGCGCGCGGTGTGGTGGGTGACCCAGTGGCCTAATGGATAAGGCATCAGCCTCCGGAGCTGGGGATTGTGGGTTCGAGTCCCATCTGGGTCGTGCCGCGTTTATTTTGTGGCGGCTCCGCGGTGCCGGCCCTGCCTGCTGCCCCCCGACTCTTTTGCCCACAGCCGCCCAGGCCCGGCCCTCGGGCCACTTCGCTGCCCCTGGCACCGCGTCCCCTCTGGGGCCGCCGTCATCTCAGTGCTTTCAGCGGGGTTCCTGTCGGTGGCTCCCGCTCCCCTCCCGGGATCTCCGGGAGAGCCACAGCCGAGGGGACTCCGGGGCCCGGACGTGGCCGTGCTGTCGGTCCCTGTTTTGCCCAGCCCCGCTGGGAAAGCTTCTATCTCAGCTGCTCGAGCATCCTGAGGCTGCCGTAATGCTGGGAATACTCCAAACACCGCTGCTGTGCTCTTAATGGAGATTACTCCTGTCCAGGTAAAGAGTCTGGGGAAACAGTGCAGACACAGCCGTACACGAATGAGGGTTGAATTACGTCACCGGCTAATTCAACAGAAAAATCTCTGGAATACGGGTCTATGGGATGCTCCCATGTGTGTGTATCCATGCATGCATGCATCCATCCATCCTCCTCCCTCCCTCCCCAGCACAAGCACTCACACTTCAGCTTCTCCTGCTTGCTGCAGGTACCTGCTGGTTGCAAAAGAAATGTAGGACCCCTCCTCTCTCATCCTCAGTTTACATTCCTATTCCCATAATAGCTATCTTGGGATACTTCTGGAATTAAAATGTTCCAAATAACAGAGGAAAACAAGGATTAATAAGTGCTGCAGTAGAAATGCAGTTCCTTGAGTAATAGATGTGGTGAAATGTCATTTATTTTCCACACTATTCTGGTGAATTTTCTGTATCTTCAGCCATCGCTGCTGGAAACAAAGCCCTGAGCTTTTAGGAATCCTACTGAAATTGTAAAAAACGAGACCGCACTCCCAGTTCTAAAGTGATTTCAGCATTTGTTATGTGGCCTAAAGCACAGGGGCCCGCGGGCAGAGCTCACACCGATGGTCCGGGGAAAGCGGAGCAGGAGAGCTCCCGGTCAGCCACGAGCTGGATGCTGCAGAGCTGGGGCTGCCTCTTCTTCAGAGCAGGGATGTTCCCAGTGGTCGAGCAGCACACCTCACTGGCCTGGATGCTCCCTGTTTATACTGTTTTTTGTCACTTTGGATGTGTCTCTGTTTGGATCCTTCATTTGCATGAAGGGTAAGGCGCTGATTGGTTCTCAGGGGTTTTTGTCCAGGCTGGCTCGGTGCTTGGGGTGGGGTGCACTTTACTTAGGTGTAACACTATAAATTGAGTACCACATTTCTTATAGCTACACTTTTAACCCCTATTATAATATAATAACCAAACTTTCTAACTGTACATGCATTACTCTAACAATTATTAACTATTTAACAATATTAACATGAACAGTTTAACAGTTTCTAACCTATTTTTGACAAAATGCTTAATTAATGTAGGACAAAACAAACTGCTTAAACTAAGCAACACTTGAATCCCATGACATAGGCATTGCTGAGGGTTAGATTTTTTATCAAGGGTGGATTTCAGGAACCTTTCAGTGCCTTTTTGGAGTTTTTAAGTTGTTCATTGTCGCTTAAAGTCATGAGCAGCTTCCACAGCACCCGGCAGCAGCTGGTGAGTTAAACTATCACAATGGAAATCTTGTGTAGCAATAAGGTCACTCAGAAATAAGCCTTCTTAATTCAGTAATCCAAATCTGGGTTGGTTTGGTGTGTGAAAATTTGCAGAGTTCTTCATGTTGGCAAAGAGAGATTTAAAACTAAAGCTGCATGGGATCAGAAGAGCTTTTCCTTGGACTGGACAGTCACTACTGCATTTTTCAGTCTGAAAAGAATCACTGAAACTGGTTCCTTAGGCTAAAAGAGGAGATTAGCAGCTGTATCACTGGCAATGACCAGAAATCCCCATATATGTTCCATTGCCATGCACATCCTTTACAGACCCGGCATCCCAGGGGTTTGGTGTGTTCCAGCAGGTTTCAGTTCACCTCCAGAATGCAGTTCTCCATAGCCAGGAAAACCAGACTTGTTCCCTATAATTTTTCTCTACAGAGTGCCATAGGAGGGCAAGACTCTCCCCAAAATAAAAATCTGCCCTCAAAACCATGCATGGGTGTGTTACTCCCAGGAAACAGGTGATGCAGCCAGGGGGTTGTGTCCCGATGGGAAGGAACACATTCCTCCCAGGCAGGGCTGGTGCAGGCAGCAGCTTGGTCTTGCTCCAGTGGGTTGTCCAGTGAGTGATTCCCGTTTCCCCTCAGGCTGCCTCTCATTAGCATGAATTGGGGGAAGGGCATAAAAGACTCCACTTCATTTTGAGTCTGGAAAAACTTTACTTCAAAATGACAATCCAAGTGTTCTGGCTCCTCTGCTTTGTCATTAGCTCATCTTCTGGTAAGTCTGCTACCTTCGGAGTGGGGCTGGGGCATGCCTGCCTTGGGAATCAGGGGAAGCTAAAGACATTCCTACAAATTCTCGCCTGAGCAGCCCCCCAGGCTGTAGCCTTTTCAGCAAGTAAGGGCTCAGGAAAGAAACATTTCAACGTGTTTGTGGGATGGGATTGTAAATTGCAATATTTAATTCGTCAGCATTGGGAAGAATTTAAGAGCACCTGGCAGAAGCAGGCAGGGAGCTGGTGCTCTGTCCTGCCAGCCATCAGTGGCAGGTAAAGTTGGATTTGCTTCTGCATCTGCTATTTTTATAATTTGTATATAACCTTTCTCTTTTATTCCCTTTCACCTGTTACTCCAGGTGTTTGAGTGACTTCAGCATGCTCAGTGTGCCCTGTGTGCCTGCAGCAAGCTGTCCTGAGTGGATTTATTTGGGTTTTAGTGCCTCACTGACAGAACAGAAATAGCATTTACCTCTGTGCCACTGGGATTTGGTTATGTTGCGGTCATATTTCTTAGGCTGCAACAACTAGACAGGAGTATGCTGGTACAGGAGGAGGAACCTCAAAGTCCTGAACAGATTGAGTAGAGAAAAATGAACTATTTCTTTATACAATCCGTGACTGGGAAGGCGTGATAAAGTGGTAGAAGAGTTCATTTACACACCCGAGTCTGAGACACCTGTTCAGAGGGCACAGCTTCATACTGAACCATCTCCAAACCCCACTTGCCTGCTGCTGTCTGCAGCCTGGACTTCTTCCACCCCTCTCTGCATGGACATTCTTTTGACTTTACGGGTGGCCAGCCCAAAATATCAGGGAATCTTTCCCATGACAGCAGCTGGTGAGAGCACAGGAGGAGAAGTGGCAAGGTCAGCAGTTGAGTCAGTTATAGGAGATAAACCAGGACATTGTTCATCTGTGTATGTCAAATCTCTCTTCACACAAGGAGCTGGGATCAGCCTCCTCCACAAAATAACCACAGCTATGAACACCAGAACAGAGGCTGTGTGTGGGTGAGCTGTGTGAAAACTTCTGGCTCACTCCAGGCATGCAGGGAAGGGCTAAAGGAAAATGGACTGCCAGGGGAAATTTCTCTCCTGCCAGGCTAAAAATTTTGGTCATTTTGCTTTGTGAGGTTCAAGGTGAAGGTATAAATGAAAGTGTAGGTGACTGCCCAGCTTGTGTGAACAGTGCCATTAAGTTATTTTTTCACTGGATTCCCAGACACTTCCTGTCTTTCTCAACCCTTGTCCTCTCAAATTAAGCAATGGCTTGAATTAATTGTTATTCAGCAGCACTAGTGTAATTACTGCTACTATATACTCTATAGTGCACAAGTCAGAAGGCCAAAACTGTGGGTAAAGACCTTTCCAGTAGCATCCAAAGCTGCTGGAGAATCTGGATGACATTGTTCATAGGCATCCCATGGATGGGAAAACCAAATAGTTCTGCTGTCATGGTCTTTTAAACAAGCATCCCAAATGGCGACGTGAACCTTGTTTCCTCAGATGCTCCCTGGAGATTCTGGGGTTTGATAAAAGGGTTTTGGGTTGGTTTTTTTTTTTGTAAAAATAATAAAGTAAAAATGCAAATCTCCTGTTTTGCTCACACAGCTGCATTCCCTGTACTGGGCCTTCCATGTCAGAGTACAGCGGAATGAGGAGCTCTACTGTGGTTCATCTGTCAAGCTATTTATCAGATTTTTGTCTAATTGTTGGAGGCCTCACAGATTAGAGTCTCAAATCTTCCCATTCTGAAGCACATGGAATAAAAGACTTAAAACACTGATTTTCTCTCTCCTTTCTTCTTTGTAGGATCCCTGCCCTATGCTGAGAAACCCAGCCAGGCTCTCAGCAAAGATGTTTTTAGTTCAGCAGCTGCTGCTCATGGCCAGGTGAAAGTGCCAGCCCGGGGCACGGGCAGTGCCAGCAGGAATGCCAGGGAAGGCCAGTTCCTGGGAATGCCTCCCACCCACCTGCAGCAGCCGAAGTCCCCGGGAACCCCCTCCCTCGTGTCCAACAAGAAGAAACACATCGAGCCTTCCCTGGAAAACAGCACTGGGCTGAGGAAGCAGTGCCAGCAGCACGGAGGGTTCCTGTGCCTGGAGCCCCTGGCCCAGGGGGCTTCTCCTGCCTCCCCGGACTCTGGCCAGGCCAACAGGAAGCACACAGACTGGCGGCTGGCCGAGGCTGCCAACAGCGTGTGGGCTCGTGCCCCCCACGCTGCACCTTCCCAGCCAAAGATGATGTCCCTGATGGAAGCTCATCATTTTCCAGACTCCGGAACAATGGAGTCAAATGATCCTAACACACTGCACCACTTCAACCGACCAGGGAAGGCAATCCCCTATAAGCACCTCGACCCTTTCACGAGGATCCCCAAACACTCTTGGGTCACCAACCGCTGGTCACCCAGCTCAATGTACCTGGGTGTGCTCAGGAAAGGTAAGGAACAGGCGGCCCAGAACTTCCCAAAGGCTGGAGGGCACAACGGGATGAAAGATCCCCAAAGAGCTCCTTGCTGCCCCTCGGTCTGTGTTCCTGTTGTAGATGGTGACAAGGAGAAGGTGTGTCTGACCGAGTGCAGGAAGGAGCAGGATGAAGTGGAGGCCTTTTGTGCCAGCGAGTTTGGTAAGTGGTGTCCCCCTCAACCCACAGGGACAGAGCACCTCCTGTCCACTTGTCACTGACAATGCACTTCTGCTTTTAAAATACTGTGATTAAGATACAGTAAGTATGGTAAATAATTACCAAGTGTTCAAAATGGACCCATCACAGTTCTTCATAAACATGCTTACCTTACCCTTTCCCTACCTTGGGCTAGTACTGCCCTTTTTTGGTTTCCTCTGGAGGAACAGTATCCTTGGGACTGGTCAATGGAACTCAAAAGACCAGTTGTTTTAGACTGTCTTAGGTTAAACATTGCAGCTGTGTTATTTATCTCTTACTATTTAGAGCAAGTTTGATTTGGGGGATTGAAGTTTGAAATTAAAATAAAATAGTGAAGCAAAGAGAAATAAGATTCCTGTTTCTGTGATCCTCTTTCTAGAGAGGATTCTTCTTGAACTTCCTTAGGATTCAGTGTCTTTTGTCCTTGTGTCCACATTGATATAACTAAAGATGGCAGGAATCAGCCTGGTGTTTTTGTTTAAAAACAAGCATTTTCTGACTGAAACCCTGCCTTGTGCTTATGAAGTTGTGAAACAGATACCAACTTTTTCTCACAGTATTTTAAGAGATAAGGAAAATACAAGCCCAGTGGTAACAGATGTTTCCATTTGTAGAACATAAACAATGTTAGGAGACATCTGTTTTGTCTAAATGGAGAAGTCAGGAAGTGCTTTCTACAAATGCTGTCCTGCTTTGGTTTTTACCACTCTCACGCATTCCTGTCCAACACAGGCTTCACAGCAACCTGACCTCTGTGTGTTTTAGCCCTTAACCAAGAGCAGCCTTGTTCTGCTCCTTAATTGAAAAGACAGGTAGGAAAAAGTCTGAGCAACAGATGAGCCAAAACTCCACAGCTGTGATCAGAAAGCTTTTCCTTTCTTTACATTTATAGTGCAGATAAAAGAATAAATGACTGAATCAGAGTTCTCCCCCTGGTGCAGGTGTAATACCAGGTGCAGTAGCCCCACTAGCACAGAGCTGTTTACCCCTTCCTGCACTCAGCTCAGCACTTGCCAGAGCCAGAAACTGGGAGAACAGCATAAAGTGATTGTCTGAGCTCCCAACACAGCTTACTTGGTGCCCTTGTCTCTTGGTAGGACAAGGGCCTTTTATTTCAAAAGCCTAAGTATTTAATTACCAGCTCGGTACTTCATTTACTTTGTACTTCATTTGGAAGTTTTAAATTTGAAAATTTTACTTTCTTAGGTAAATATGCCCACTTTTTATATACCAAGATAGAAAATGGAACTAAATCCATCACTTTCTTCACTAAGAAACATCTCAAACCTGTAAAACACAAGGTTTGCAAAGCAGCAAAACTTCAGGCAATCACCTTACCAAATGTGACTATTTGAAGCAATTCCTGCTGCCCACTCCTGAGCCAAAGGATTCCTGCTTACACTTCCTTTACAGCATTTTAAATTATAGCCTTCATACATACCCTGAAAATTGCCATGATATAATCTGTTCCTTTTTTTCTCTCTCTCTTGAAATAGCAGTGAATGGAATTGTTTATAACCTGGAAAGCCTGGGGAATGGAGTCCACTGGATTACCCTCTTGGTAGACAGTGATGGATTGTACAAGATGAGTCGCCTGTATGTCACTCCTGATGCTGCCTTCTTCCGAGTCCACATCCTGGTTGTGGATACTTTAAACTGCAGTAAACCGTGTCCAGACCTTAAACTTGGTAATTCATTCCAGCTAAATCCATTCTGCTATTCCTCTGCATGCACTGCAATCTTAGTGTGCCCTACTTTAATAGGCATAGCCTGGGTTGTTGGGAAAATTTGGAAGAAAAATATTCACTCAAAGTGGAGGCCTTTTTCCATCCAAGTTTCTCAAAACTTTCACAAGAAAACCAACTGCATTAAGAAGTCAGCCCTTTCTTAACTTTGTCCAGTTCCAAAATGATGACAAGTTTTCAGGATTCCTAAAACAATACAAACAGGAGTTTAAGCTGGGGTCTTTGTAAGTAGTTCAGTTTTCCTTCTAAGTGCAAGTTTATCAAATGCCAGTATTTCCCCCAACAGTAAATCATCATTTCCATGCCAGCACCACCCACAGGTCCCAGTGGAGCTCAGGATGCCACTGTAGAAGCCCCCTGTTCAGGATGTTTCCACAGGCACAACTTCACGTCTATTCCCAGCCCTGGCGCCCTCAGAATGACCCTCCATCCCCTGTGGCTCAGCACACCCATTTGGTTTGTTTTTGTTGTTGCAGGCAGCAGGTACATCGTGATGGGGCACATCTACCACAAGCGCCGGCAGGTGCCCGCCGAGCTGCTGCCGGCCCTGCGCGGGCGGCTGCGGCCAGGAGACGGCTGGGTCAGGAGCAGCAGTGGCTACGTCAGGAGATTCAACAGGAAAAGGGATCTCAGGGTGCGGGCAGCACGCTCCAGGTGTCCCTAAAGCTCCGGGGGCTCTGTCCAGGAGGTGGGAGTAGCGGGATCCACACTCAGAGCACACCTGGCCGTGGGCAGGGCTCCCATCTGGAACCGGCTGTGATCCAACACCTGCTTTTGTGCTTTAGCAAACACTGGGTGCCTTGAGCAGGCACCCCTGATGAGGTTTAGCACAGAAGTCAGTCTAGGGAATGTTAACTGGCCATGAATTTGCCCTAGCTGCTTTCAGAGCCACAGGTTATTGTAGCTTCCCCTGCTGCAGTGTGTCCTGAATAATCTGTAGTAACTGTAAAGCAAAATTCTGGCAGCTTCATCCTTAGTACACAACTGCACTTTGAACCCTTCACCTTGAACACATTAGATGATACCACAGCTTAATCTACAAAGGATGTTCACTGTGCTTTCATAGTTCTGCCTGAAGTATCACATGCATTCCATTTCAGAGAAACCAACACCACCAAGTACCATTTGTATTATTTTTGTCTCCTCAACCCTGTCCATGGTACTTCTGAAAATTACACCATTCTTCCAGCAGAGCTGGATGTTCACACAAAGCATACAGAATAGAGTGTAATGATTTGAGTATATGAACACCCTGACTGAAAGCAAATCAAGAACTGCACAACACAAATGCTCAGTTAGGTTTACAAGTGACAGTGCAGGGAATGCAAAAGTGCCAGGGAATGCAAAATGAGCATGGGCTGCACACACTGTGTGTGCCTGGGCACTTTGTCCCAGAGCTGTACTGAATGCCATTCCCCAGGAGAAATATTGCCAAGCTTGTACTTGTGCATTGGTAAAGTTACTTTTTAAATCAAAAAGTCAATATTTTAGTACCTTTAATGTGGTGGAATTGAGATGTTTGTTGTTCCCAGTCAGTATTCGCAGATAATAAGTCTGTAAAATAAACTAATAAAATGCACGAGGTTCTGCTGTCACTGTCTCATGGGTTCTGGAAGACCCAAAAAGCTTATGTAATGATATTACACAAAGGCATCTCCTTGTGTGACAAGTTGGCTGAGGATTTGATATATATTTCTATTAACAAATGTAAAAAATGGCACCTGGTAGCTTTGGCAGTTGGGACAGGTTGCCACAATTGCCCTTGCCTGGTCTCTAGGCAGTTTAAACATTCTTACAAGGGCTGGAGTGTTTTGATGGTAAAACTGATGGCTCAGCTTTGCTTTTTCTGAGAAGGGTTAGCTTCTCCCCAGCCTTATCCCAGAACCATAGAGACTGAACAGAGGCCTGAGACACACTCGGAAAGAATTCAAACAGCCACCAGACAAAACTTTTCAGGTTTCTCTTAGAAAAAGGGAATTTTCCTGCCTTAAGATAAATATTAATTTGATTATATACTTCCTTTCTGGAGGAGGTATATTAATTTGGGTATATACCACCCTTCCCCAGAAAACTCCTCCCAACACTGAGAGGAAAAGGTAAAACAAAAGAGTGCAAAAAGGGACTCAAACAAGATACCACTTATACAAACCTGGAGCTCCGGGGGTCAAATAAAACTCACAGCGTGGTCCTCTGATATCTTGGCTGGTCCTCCTGGTCTGGAGTGTCCCAGCCACCCTTCAAAGTAGGTCTAATAAAACTGCTCCTTGGGAGCAGCAGCACCAAAAAACGACTCCTGATGGGCCAGAGGCCCAAGGGACGTTTCCAGGGATGATTTTAGCAAAAGTCCAAGTTCGGGTGGGCACTTGGAGTGGTGCTGGTGTTAGGGTGGAGAGAGTTCACTGCTTCATCCTGTGAAGCGTCTCTAGCAAGAGTTTGCTTGGGTGTGGCTGTATATCACACTAGCTAGCTTCTCCCTTCTCCCCTGAGCAGCTGTTTAGGTGCAGATATCACACACACACACACACACACACACTGAAGCTCAATATTAACAAAGAGTTGGAGGGCTCTCCACATGGCAAATCCACAGTCAAGGTTTATCCTGTCCTCCACAGAGGGAAGCCAGAGCTGAAGAGGCATGGCCTGGTCGGAAGCAGACTTACATAATGTTACAGAGCCAATGGTCTGAGGGCATGGGGGCCTTACAAAGGCAGGACTAGGGAAGGGAACCAAGGAGGAGAGGAAAGAGGCGGAGCAGGAGCCCAGGTCAAGCATGCAGCCACACGGGCTGCTGGGAGATGTAGTTTTCCTTAAAACAGTCAGGGGTGTGTAGGGTTACAATTCACTCACAAGGCATTATGGGAGAGGCTTTTCCTTTCTTTACAGCGCTAAGAAGGATGTTTCAAACCTCTGAGTTTTTCCACCAGCAGTCTTTTGCTATTTCGGGGCTCCCTGGCGCCTTGGCAATCACAGCTGCTGGCTCAGTGACCCCAACATCATGCCACTTCACCGCCAGTGGTGCTTCTTTCTACTCCTTAACTAGGACTCAATCTCCTGATTGGATGTTACAAACAGCAAAGTCCAAAGGCGGGGTCTGTGCCAGCTTCCTGTTTAAAGGGTTTCACAAGAGCAGCATCCTGGCTACATATGGTTTAAATATACATCACTTATCTCTACTCCCTCCATTACGTTTAGAATTAACAGGGTAATTCCAAACCATGATTGAAAGGGAGATAACTGAATCTCTCTTCTGGGTCTGGCCCTCTTGCCAAAGTCAGTGTCAAAAGCCCCACCCATGGCATCTTGGTTTCTACTACCAGCTTCGAAAGGTGCTTATTTCTCTATTCATTTTTTTCTACCTGACCTGAGCCAGGGGCTATGGAGGTTCCATTGTATTCCTAAAGAAGCCATAACCCCTTGAAGGATCTTTCCTGTAAAATGAGTTTCCCTGTCTGAGTCTATTGCTTCTACAATCCTGTATCTTGGAATTCTTTGTTCCAAAAATACCTTAATAACTGATCCTGTAGTTGCTGAAGCAGTTGGAAATGCTTCTGGCCACCTTGTTAGCTGACATACTATTACCAGAAGGTATTAAGCCTTCCCACTTGTGGCATCCCAGTAAAATCCACCTGGCATCTTTGGAAGAGACATACAGCCCAAGGCGTCCCTCCCCTGGCAAGTTGCTTTGTAACTCGGTGCTGGCTTTAGGACAGATCAAGCAACCTTCAACAGCTCGTTTTGCCAGTCTAAAAAGACCCACAGCAACATACATCTCAAGGAAGGCTTCTGCCAGTCCTCAGGAAGTGCAAGGACCCTCTTCATGAAGTTGTTTTAATATTTGTAGGGCCAAAGCTTCTGGTATCTATTCTTTGCCATCCCTTGTAAAACAATTATCCCTTTTTTCTCTGCCACACTACTTTTAACTCTATTTCCAAACTCCTCTGGTGGAAAAGACAGCGTCCTGGGCAGTGATTGAGTCACTGGGAGCAAAGGGGGGATCTTGGAGAGTTTTAGTGAAAGTGTTGCTTTCTGAGTTTCTTCTTCTGCCAAAAAGGAGACAGAGGAGTCCTGTAACATTCTTCAGCTACAGGGAGAGGCCATGGGGCTTTTCTCATGGGATCTCTCAAATGGGTGTGGGACACAGCCCCCTTTTTATCCAAAGTTCCCAGACACATCACCCTCTTCCTTTTCCCCACTGGCTGAGGTACTCGGAGTTACAGACTCCCCAAACTGCCTACTCTATGCACCCCGCTTTTGGTATGGAAAAGAAACAAAAAAGAAACTATTCGTAGTTCTATTCAGTCTTTGTTCCCTTGCTCTAGGTTCAGGAATTTAACATGACCTTGGTTGAGCAACAGTATCTGTTGATTAGTAACAGTTTCTAGAACTAATCGTTTCCTCTGTTACTTCACTATTTGTAAGCTCCTAGCCTTGTCTACAGGCAGATTCACAGGGTCTGTTTGTAAAGACACATTCATCTTACTCCTTTCACTCCCACACCTTCTTGGCGGTGGGGCGAGCCAAGTGCATGGAGTGTTTCGTTCCTCTGCAAGTCATCAGCACCATCGTGTGGTTGTTTTGATGAGCTCTGACAGTGCCCAGGAAAAAGCCAAGATAGTGGCTTCCTTTCCTTTGAAATGGTTTCGTTGTTTATCCAACTGTTTCCAATGTTCTTTATTTAATAAGAAAGGGTGAATTGTGCAGGTGCCTCTCCCTGAAATCCTGGGGGGAGGGACCCTGCAGTGTCTGTCCCTGTCCCTGTCCCATGTCACATGTGCCCCATACCTGTTCCTGACTGGGTGGTTTTGGGTGCCCGGGGCCCGGGAAGAGAGCAGGGTCCATGACTGGGGTCTGCCTGGGAACTCCAGCCATGCTGGAGGGATAAAAACATCCCTGAACATCTTCAAAAATATAGCTTCATCTTTCCTTCCAAGTTCATTGCTGTCTTATACTTGTTGTAAGGATTCCCCATTACAACAGGGGGGTAGGATGGTACATAGACCTTGAGGGAAAGTGCATATTTCCAGGCACTTTGATCAGTGGGTGAGAGTTCAGTGGGTGTGAGTTGCAATGCTGAACATGTTCATGATGGCAAAGAAAAGGTTCTGAAAGAAAGAGGCCGTGCTGCAACTGGCTTTTCTTTTGCCGGTTATAAACTGCACAACCAACAATAAAATGATTCCTCTTCCTTCCCTGCCACATGCAAGATCACGTTCTTCAATGTCTCAAATCGGCAGGATGCACAGCAGAGCTCTTCCACCGACTGCTCGCACAAGACCGGGGCCGTGCCAGCAAAGCCCTTGGCTTTTTCCTGGGCACTGTCAGAGCTCATCAAAACAACCACACGATGGTGCTGATGACTTGCAGAGGAACGAAACGCCCTCGCACAGCTCGAAACCACCCCAAGGGCAGAGGCAAACTGGAAACGTCCCTGCTCTCAAATCTCAAATTTGCATTCCTGCTGCCAGGTCAACAGCTCTAACTCAGAGAGTGAGTGTGGCAACATGCCTCCTCCCCTGGTCTTCTTCTCATGTAATCCTGAAACACTGGAGATACTTGAGAGTCTTGAGAGTCCTAGGAGGAGCAAGCAGGGCAAGGCAAGTTGAAATTTCACAAAAAGAGGTGTCTTGAATTCCAGATGGAGGAGAGGCGAGCAATGCAATGCAAGGCAAGGAATACCTTCAAGGGCAAGGCAAGGCAAGTTGTGGCATCACAGTGGTGCCCAGGATTCTGTCAGCTTCCCTAGTGTCCCCACTGTCTCCAGGGTTGCCTGAGTTTCCGTGCTGTCACAGTGGTCCCCAGGGCCCAGGGTTCTGACATCTTCCCTAGCTTCCCCACAGTAGCCAGGGTTACCTGTGCTTCCATGGTGTCACAGTAGAGCCAGGGTCCTGCGTACTCCCACAGCGTCACAAAGGGTCTCCTGGGTGCCACAGGATCACAATGCACCATGGGTCCTGTGCAGCCCTGTTGTGTCACAATGGCCCCGGGCTTCCATGAGCCCCCGCCGTGTCCCAGGGGGCCCTTGGCTGCAGGAGCGGGTGGCTGGCAGTTGCTGCTCCCCCGGCAGCTGGAGGAGAAGCAGCAGGGACAGCACACAGACAGTGCCATCCCACTTCAGTAGCCACTCACGTCTCTAACCCTGCCACAGCTGTGGTGTGTAACTCCGGGTCCTTGGGTGTGCCCAAGTCACGGCCTGGAGCACGGCTGCTCCCGGGGGACGCCCTGGGGCATGAGGACACAGGGATTCGTTCCCCACACGCTGCAGCTCCCTGTGCCAGGTGAGACCGAGCGCCTGTGCGAAGCCAGCCCGGGCCGTGCCACCCCACAGCTCCCTGCAAGGCCCGGCTTTGGCTGCCTCGAGGCCCAAAGACCCGTGCCAGACAGTTTGCCCTTGACATGTGTCTAGAGCTGAGCCAGAAATATCCCATTGCGGGGTGCCACTTTCCTACAGTCACTGGCATCCCGGGAGCTAACCCGGCGTGAGGAGAATGTGGGTGGGAGCAAGCTCCGCAATAAACTCCTGCCCTCCATGAACTGCAGAATCTGAAAGTCTCTCCTCGAGGCCACCTCCGCTCTTGCACTGCTTCAAAGCCCAAAGGTGCGCTTCATCTCAGCTGGGAAGCCGAGCCCCGGCCTCCTGGCGCCTTCAAGCCCATCCCCACTCCACCACCGGCCCGCCAGTCCCGCGCCGCCCGGCCCGGCCCGCCCCTGAGGGCGCTGCAAAGGCCCGCGCTGAGCGGTGCCAGCCGGCCGCTCGCGTCCACACTCGAAAGGGACTTTGCATGGCCGCACGCCCTTCCTTGGCCCTCCGACCCTGCTTTCGGCCCCAAGGAAAGCCCAGCCCGCTCCCGGGAGCCGCGGCACCGCCCCCGCGGCCCGCCCCCGTCATCCCAGCCCATTTGGATCGGCCGCTCGCCCGCCGCCATAGGAGAGCTCCCCGGCAACCAGGCGGAGCGGCGGCACCTCCGGAGTGAAGGGAACCTCTCCGCGCTCGGACAGAGCACGGTCCGCTCCGCGCTTCAGCCCCCCCCGTGCGGCGGCTGCAAGGCCGCGGGGACGAGGACGGAGTAGGGGTGGGGTTAACAGGGGAGGGGCTTTCCATAGAGCCGGGACAGTGGGTGTTGGGGGTCCCTCTCCCTCTACAGGGGCTTTTGGAGACACTGGAGGGACTGGTAGGAGCGGGGCAGGGAATACCAATAGAGGGGACAGATTTGGGGTGGGGGGCAAAAGAGGGATAGCCCAGAAAGCCTCTCAAATTGTCCTTCTGCCTTCTCTGTATCGGTCGAATTCACCCCTAACACGGCTTCAAAGTGCCCCAAATCTTGTCCACCGGTGCGGGGACGGGCGGGGGCATCAGGACACACCTGTGTGCCAGCAGCTGCGTGCCCAGGCAGCACCAGGAGCAGGGCTGCGGCTGCTCCCAAAGTTCCCCCGCCCCGATGACACAGCCGGACATGGGCTGAGGAGGCGCAGGCTCAGGCTTTATTGTCCACCTGCATGCTATGAGTGAGCACAAAATCTACCTGCATCCTGGAGCAGAGTCATTTCCAAAGGCTTATCACATACCAAACACACCTCCTGAACAACATCAATCCCTAGATCGAGAGGATTTCCAGTCTTGCATTTGCTATTCCAAAACCCTCCCAGCAATAGCCACACTGAGAACTGGATGGCACTCACGTTCAACGGATGCCGTGGTAATTTTTGTCCCTAACAGTCAATATTTTTCTTTCCAGCAGGATAATTATGGAAAATGCTGCTGTCACCACACAGAAATCCATGTGTACAGGAATAACTGTTGTCATCCCATCTGTCCAGTGGTTTACTCGAAGCTTTTGAGAAAGCCCAACTTCTTACTGTACCTTAAATCTCCATTAACTTCTGCATGACCTGAATTGAGATTGAGGATAATTGCTTCAAATTTGAAGAGACAGAAAAGGAAAATCAAGCTGGCACAGCTCACATTATCAATACCTCTTACAACATATGACCATTTCAAAACAACTGTTGCAATAATCTATAAAATACAAAGAGGACGAGGACTGAGCAGAGATCACAAACCTTATGAACTTTATGCTTTACAGAAGGTGGGGATTAATCACAAGTGATTTACTTTCTGTAACACCATTTAACTATCAAATATCACCACAAATAAATCCAGAGAAGTACCTTGACCTGCCCAATGAAACAGGCTCTCATGTAATCACAGAATGGTTTGGGTTGGGTGATTAATCAGCAGCATTAAATTGCATGTATGGATTACTTCCCTAATCAACCTGATTCACAGCTGTGTATGATCTGGCAAAGCCAAGACCAATATGCAAGAACATTATCAAATGTTTCATTAGAAACACCACCAAATTCATGTCAAACACATTACTTTATTTGTCTAGGATGATGTGTCCTATAAGGTACAAAAAAAGTACTCTTCAGTTTGCCACAATTTGTTAAAAACAGCAATCTATTGCCTACAGGTAGGAAAGATTTAAATCATTGCAATATGGATTTAGGTATGAATAAATAGTACAGAAATGCTGAGAAGTTGGGATGAGATGCAGGAGATGCCCAAGTGCTGTTAAGGGTGAGATTCTTACTTATCGCATTAAAACACAATGCTTACAATATGCAGCATTTTTTTTAAATGTCAAAGGACAACATAACCTAAATGCAACTACTCTTCTTTGACTTTCAGAAGCATAAATGGATTGTTTCCACACTGAACAATTAGTAATTTTCACAGATAGGTTAAATGACAACATTTGTATGTACAAAAACACATGGGTTTTTAGTAGATAAAATCCCCCCAGAAGAACCTGAACACCTGAGCTGGAAGTGTAAGAAAGGGTGGTCAGTAGCAACATCTTTTTAAGAAAAATAACAGAGAAGGTTCTTGCATAGCAAGGTGTGAGGTTAAACCCAAAAGGAGCTTATCCATAAATCAGGTAAATCCTAGACCACTGTAGAACAGAAGTTGACTGTGAGTTAGTGCAAAAGCTGGTCAGGTGGGTGAGGAGCTGCAGGGAAACCAGGCCTGGGAACTACAGACAGGTACCAGAGCCAGTCAGTCACACACAGCAAAAGAAAAGCCTCCTCATCCGCAATTTGCATCTTCTTGGACTCCACTTCATCCCTCAGGGCAGCGCTGCTCCCACAGGAAACACAGAGGCAGCCCAGGAGCCTCCCAGGGCCACAACTACAGGTGGTAACTGAGCTGCAGTGGGCAGGGACACCTCCCAAACACCTCCTACCCTGTCACAGCTGGAACAGTCATTGTGGCACCACTGTGGGAACGTTGCACTGGGATAAGGGCACTGGAGCATGGTCGGGTCCCACTCCCTGGCCATTCCCATCCCTGCTCCTTGTAATCTCCACACTCCTGCACAGATCCCCAAGGTGGCACACGCACGTGTCAGCGCACACTCAAACACACCTCCAGCTGTGGGGAGAACAATGATCTCCATTTATTTTGTTTCATATACATCCATATTTTGAATTTTAATACAAAAGAAAAAAAATTAGAATCTGACAAATGTTTACAAACAAGATACCTTCAAATAGATTTTACTCAGTTCAGTCTGGTGCAGAGTAAATGACAAATTGTACTGTTTGTTATATTCAAGGCAACAGAGTCTGTAGTCCATGACCACTCAGCCCAACTTTTATGCAAGCTTGTTTTAATCTACCAATGAATGATAAACTCCTTGTTGATTCCCAGTCCTGTGTGTGTGCACATGTGTACATAGCAGCTCCTTTCATAGAAAGAAAAGACATCTAGAGGTCTTCTTGTACTTTTACCTACAGGAATCATGTTAAGATACAGAATGGATTACATGGAACCGGGGCTGGATTTTATAAGAAAAAATAATTAGCTGACAAATGAGGGCAGCAATAAAAAAGCGTCTTTTTTGCAACAATAAATAAATACAGTCAAAGTTTTCTGTGTGGACTTTAAACCAGCTTCTTCACTGAAGAACAGACGTGGCATTTCCATGGAGTTAAACGTGACCCCATTTACTGTATCTTTTTTCTTGCTCTCTTTCTCTCTCTCCTTCAACAAAACAAAGTTTTCCTGCTTCTGCCACAATAGTACAACAATTTGATCTTGACAAGAAAGTGGTGCTGCTGATTTTTATTTCTTTGTCCTTTGGACAAAATAAGCCAAGAATATAATTTGACTGTTGTGACCAATAAAAATGCAGTTTACATCAAGTCTTGTCAGGATAACCTGACTAAAAACATCTGGCTCCTTAATTAAAAATTGTCAGACAACCAGATCCTTGCTCGTGTGTTTGGTTTAAACGCTGAACTCTAAGAAGCTGTAGACTGCAGTTTGTTGTTATGGGACCTGCAGAATACAGAAGAAAGTGAAGAATTAAGCACCCATCAGTTTGGAGAACACAGTTGCTGCAAGGTGTTGCCAAAAATAAATAACAATGAGGGAATTACCAATATGTTGCTTCCATTTATTTTTTTTTCCCTTCAGAAATAAAAAAGAACGCTTAAAAGAATTCTCTCTCTGAATTTTAAGCCCATTTTCTCCTCCAGAATACAAATATTTCAGTACTTGTAAAATGCAGTGTGTCACTGGAATATTCCAAAATGCCTGAAATCAGTTTTACTCACATATTTACATAATAGTAGTCCATCAAAAGGAAAGCAAAAAGACATTTTTAGTTGTGAATATTTATAATAAGGTCTACTTTTCTTAAATTTATTCAAGAAGTCTTTGGATTAACTTAAAAGGAAAAAAACTGAACAGGCATGTTAAAAACACATTTTTGCTAAGCAGAGTTCAGCAAAACTCCTCTTTGACATTCACAGTTTTATTAGTGACTTAAACTAACACAATAAAATACAAGGTTTCCATGATGAATTTTGCATTTTTCTCAATACAGTATTTGAGGAACAGAACAATTTTTTGTTAATACAGTTATGTTCACCAGTGTGACTACTGGCAACAAAAACATTTACTTTTTAGACAAATGATCTGGATTTTTAGGGCAGTTTAATGTCAGTGAATTGTACAATAAAAGAAAGTGACCCCAACATCCAGTTCTGATTCCAGTTAAAAAGTTCAGACTAAAGATATCACAATCTGCAAGAAAAGAAAGAAGATGGATGGTATAAATGAAAAACAATAACAAATAAGATGCAGCAAATGAAATCAGTGTGCAAGCACAGTGAGTGCTGGGGACCCAGCTAATGGCAGTAACAGAAACATGGGTTGAAAACTACCTGATAAAAAATTATTATTACAGTATTGAACTGGAAAGAAAAACGCATTTTTTTTTCCCCAGGAAGGTCTATGTAAGGGAAATACTCTACATCAGCCCTTCTTCAGAAAAAAAAAAATTAAAATTTTAAAAGGTAAATTTTGAATTATGTTTCATTTTCTGTATCCTACTTTAAACCTTACTTATTCCCTCTGTTTCAAAGGTGGTAAGTCATAAAAAGATGAGAGAAGGTGTAACATTGAAGTATTTTAATTTCTTTCATTTAATTATAAGCTTCACAGCAGGATTGTCTCTTAGCATGAGAAGTATTTACTGCAGAGTAGAACATCAGCTCAACTCAGACACAGTATTTGTCCTATCAGAAATTACACTCATTAAGTTTTCTGCAGCAGTGAGTTGAAGTATCATTCAAATTTTGCAAATTTATGATACCACCTGAATTTTTAACAACTCCTTTTGAATAAACATTCCAAAGTAACCTCCATAAAACTGTATTTAAACCTTAATTTTGACAAAATTTTCCAGGAAAGGCCACAGAGCAGCAAATCCCAGTATGAATGCAAGATAAGCTTAGAAAGGAGATTTCAGGGGCCAATGCAACATCTGTGGTTAGGAAGACTCCAGCTTACCTGCTTGCCTTAAATCCTTTCAGTTTCTGTACAAAGAAAGACTCGAGAACTTCTGCACACTGGTAAAAAGGGGAGTCACTTGGATTGTAGTAACGGCAGTTATCAAAAATTTTGGTCATGTCTGCCACAAACTCTGTGACCTTTTTGTAGTAGCGTTTCAAGATTCTTTCTTCCATGGTTGCAAGGTCTTCAAAGAAACCAAAGATTAATTAAATGAGATACTTTCATTCTCAACAGAAATCTACATTGTAAAACTGTAGGAAACAAAGGATTATCCAGGTTAGAGGCTTTTCCAGGAATGCTGGTTGTGACTGGTGACACTAGCAGGTCTCCCTCAGAAGAGACACTTAGGCATGAATATGTTGTGTGCAGCTAAATTCAATAAAATGCAAGAATCACAGTGACCAGGGAAAACCTTTGCAAGGAACTCCCTGCTTTTTCTGAAGAAATGAAGGCAAGGTCAGCATTCAGCATTCAGGTACCATGTATATGTAACAGCCATCACTTCCTGATTATTTTTTGAATTCCTGCCTTGCTTTGAACAAACCATCAATTCTCATGGGTATATGCACATTACACATGGCACAGATCAAAGATTTCAGGTGCAGGGTCATGCAAAATTCCAGAGCTCTCATTCTTACTGACCAGACACATTAAGGAGACAGGAATGGTGATGTGAGCAGTATTTGTCCCATTTTAATCCACATATCAATTTAAAACAGGGAGAGGAACAAAACTTGTCAAATATAAATACAGCCATGTTAATGTCTCATGGCACTTTTAGCCAGAAAAACAACTATCTGCCCTTGAAAATGCCCTTAAGGTGCTTTTTTTGAAATACCAGTAATGCCAGAATGTGTACAAACAACTGCAGATGGGTCTGGATTACCTGATGTATTTTACTTAGATTTACTTTATACTTAGAGGTGCCTTTTCCTCCAACTTAAGTCAGAAAAGGCTAAATGCATTTTGTTTACTCCACTAGCAGGACTGTTATTTGAGCTTTCCTTATAAACTTTAACCCATCCACCATGGAACATGAATTGTTCAGCATTGTCATAACAGCACAGTCCAAAACTTTGGAATGGATAAGGACACAATTCCTAAACAAAATACTATTTTCAGTCAACACACCACAACATTTTGCCAAAATACTAAACTGAACTTTCCTATTTCTAAGATGAGTAAAGAGTAGGTGAGGAAGCTCTAATGACACAATGGCTCTCATATGAGTTCAATACTGGAAGGAATGGAGTAACATCCCAACACCATTTCTGCCAGGAGGTAGATTTTCCCAGGAAATTTCACATCCAAGTGCTTATCCAGTTTTAACTGGTGAGCTCTAAGAAGATCAGAGTAAAGCTGTAAAGCTGCAGCATCTCCCCTTCCACTTTGCCCACATTCACAATATCTGAAACCATTTTGCTCCTGCAGCTTTAAAGATAAATTACACATAATACAAAATTTACTATTACTATCAAGTCAGATGAAGATAATTTTAAACTCCATCTTGAGGTGCACGTCACACTTCCATAGCAGCACATCCTGCTCAGCCTCTGCAGTACATATGGCAACCTTTGGAGGAGGAGCTCATGCACAAAGACAGAAAAAAACTGTCCTCTTTAAATGAAGAAATTTAAAAACATTAGTTCTATCCTGTTGCTGCACTGACTTCCACATTTCATCTGTAAGACTGGCAGTATTTAGGGTGAAGGAGTCAGCCTAAAAGTAGATAAAACAGCCTTCATGAACTTCTGAATGTAGCAGTGGGAAATCAGTGTTTCATCTGCCTAACCTGTGAATTTTGCAAAATATGGCTGGAACTGGTCAGCAGGAAATTAACTTGCTTTTCCAAAGCCCAGACCTGCTCACTCAGGCTGTTCTCACCAACACTTACCCATTGGTTCTTTGATGACACCATAATAATCTGGTGCATCGTTGGGATCTACTGGTTCTAAGAATGGCCATGCCATCTTGTGAGCCTGGCAGGGAAACAGGAGAGAATTAAAATATAAAATCGAGTTAAATTAGGTACTGTTAATAGGAAATATTTTCATCCTTTTATCTGCTGGGGTCTGGAGTTGAATTTCAGGAAGAAGTGCAGTATTACATGAAAAAGGAACCCACAAGTTCTCATCTGATGACTGGGTAAAGTTTTAAATGTCTGTGACCCAGTAGCTGGGCTTCAAAACAGGAAACTGTGAAATTCAGACATAACAGGATACTGCTCTGAACAGGCTGCATGGAAAAGTATGGAATAAATTTACTGAGAGTACTTTCTAGTACCCTGAAATTAATATGCTTTTATAAATGTATGCAAAATATTACTTACAGGATTTCTGTTACCACAATTTTAAGAACTGTACCAGAATTCCTAAAAAGTCTTTAGATTTGTAGCAGAAAAAGCCTATCTGGGAGTGACAGTGACATAATTCTTATTATCAAGATGCCATCATTTACATGCTGATAATGACCCCCTACGAGAACACTCCTGAAATCTGGAGACTCTCAATTAAAGTACAGGAGTGTAGATCACAACCCACAGAAAACTGACCTGAGAACAGAACACTGCACCTTTAGTACCCTGTGCAGTTGGGCTCCCACTTTGCCTTTCAGGATTCTAAGTCTGCTTCCTTTAAAGGCCTTTCATTGAAGGAATTGTTTAGTTTCACCCACTCAGGAATGGTGATTTACTAATTACTGAAAATATTCCTCAGGATAATAATGCCAAGCAAGTTTGCAGCTGACACAGTGGCAAAGCTTGAATCTCAGAGCTACTTTAGAGAAATCAAACCCTCCTCCCAGATCCCCTGGGTCTGTCACACTCCCTGGTGCTGCCACCCTTCTCCTCACCTGCAAGGAGCGCAGGACCCTCCTCAACCCTTCATAGTCTTTATCTGTGAGTGGACTGAGCACAGTCATGGCATCCTCTGTGGACTGGCACTGTGGACACACGTACTCATCAATGAGATCTGCCTCGCTCTGCAGGATGCCCACGCAGCGCCCGTGGTACCAGTTCTGACATCGGTCACAGCCAATGTAAAATCTGCAAGAGCCAAACCAAATGTCAGTGGCCTCATCTATCTCAAGTCCAGGTTACATTCAAACACATAAACCTGCCATCCCCTGCACACAAGCAGATACTTGGCATGATTAAAGACAACAGGTAATGTCAGATTGCAGAGTGACAAATTCTACTCCAACTGCTTTTGTATTTGCAGACCATTTCAAAACACATTCCTAAATTTTATACTTTCAAGCAATCAAGATTTCAAAAATCATTCTTCTGCTTTAGAGATGAAAGGAACAGTGTAAAGCCAGAAGTCTCACCCAGCCAGTACCCAAACCAATTCAAGATGCATTTTGCACAAACTGGACTACAACTAGGGCTTGTTTCACTCTGTACAAGCACTTTTCATATGGAAGCTTCAGTCTTGTAACTGAACACAGAGGGAGTATTCTATGATACAAAGCCTTACAATAAAAGATGTATATAATCCACATATATATAATCATATACCAACCATATACTACATGTAATAAAACTATGTTCTCCAGACAGATCAGATTAAAGCACAAAAAAATCCACTAAATATAACATTTGTCTTTTAGTCTTTCTAACCATCCCCTGTTAAAGAAAATAAAATTAAAAAAAGAAAATAAATCCCAATTAAAGTATATGGTGTTTTGGTAGTTTGTTGTTAAAAATAAAAACCACAATACATTTCGACCACCCTGAGAAACTTCACTTTTCCTAAACATTTACTGAACAGAAACATTCGGGAGGGGGAGACAATTACTGAAAAGCAATTTGTATTACGAATGAATACAATATATGCAGAATAACTCGTTTTTTACTCTTTTCAAGGAACAGGAAAGCACAGTCAGAGCAGTTTTGCTACCTAGACATGGAATAAGAGGTTCTTATCCGAACTCACTGCGACTCATCATAAGGTGTTCTGCAGATACAGTACAACTCCTCACTGCTGCCCTCTTGTGCCCGTTTACACTCATTACAGATGTACACATCCATTTTCTTAGCCTCCTTTTCTGTGATTCCAACACATTCTCCATGATACCAGTTAGTACAAAGATCACAGCCAATATAGAACCTAAAAGTGTTCACAATGAAAATGACAATGTAATTGTCATTTCAAATGGCATGGCACTTTTTCCTGCATTTCTCTCTGATGAACTTGCTGCTGGGCTACTTTCTGTCTCAGCTTCCCTGCTCCCTAACCTTACAAACTGACATCTCATGCTGCAGCTAGACTGGCAGTAAGGTCACTTGGGTCAATTTAAATTGACAGTTCATCAAAATGCACATGTATTAATATGTACATATTAATATGTAACCAGACTTTGACAAAACTATGGGCTGAAATTCTGTCTTCAACAGGTGTGTGAAAAAACTGTCAAGGGCACAAAAAGACAAGGCCAAAGAAAAAGGTTTACATTTTCAAAATTGCAGCTCAAAAGCCACTGAAACATTTCCTTAAAGTCTGAAAATGTAGGTCTCAGTTAATTTAAAAAACAAAAGCAAAGCGCAAACACCAACTAGGAGTTACGAGTACTCTACAAGAACATGCAACCAGCAGTGTGTAGGTACGTCTTGGTGTCACATGGTATGAAAGAAAATGCAGCCAGGGCATGACTGTCAATTTTAAATCTTGGTGAGAGGTTTTTTTTTGAAGGGGATGTGCACTGAAATCTGATAATAAACTACTTAAAACTGCGACAAAGTGGAATTTTGAGTGAATAATATCTCCTCTCAGACATAGCTGTGTGACAGAACCAGGTATGGTATGACACAAAGTGAAGGGAACCAGGGACAGAATCATGGGAATGGGACCTTGCACAGAATGATGTGACAAAACTGTAAAATATTATGCCAGGATGTTTGTAACTCGTGTATGGATCTCTCAGAACACACCTATGACCAGTGACAACCAGATGGGCAACGCTCACATCCATTCTCTCTGCCTAAGCAAAAGCAAGAAGACTCAGAACCTCCATCCTCCTGTATTTTGGAGACCTCAACCCCCTGCCAGGTGCTGCTGCAGGAATTCCTGCCACCCTACCGGCAACATACTGGGGACACCACAGCACCAGCAGGGCAGTAGCTACCCCATGTTCCACAGGAAGCATCTCTGATCTCCTGGCCTCTGCACACATCTTGCACACTCAGATCCTGCTTTTCCTCTTATTTTCAGTCAGGCAAATCCCAAAATAAATATCACACAACCCAATTTCCATAAAGAATGGCTAGACACAGATTCTGACAACTATTAGGAACTTGGCCTGTGCCCTGTTCCCAAGAGAGACCATGTCTGCTCCTGGTGATGTGGAAGCACATTTGCATCCAGGTGTAGATGCAAAGCCTTGCCACTGGAATGTGGAGCAGGTGCCACATTAAGCTTTACCAGATAGATTGGAATCTACGTAGGAATCTTGGAAAGATATCCTTACTGACCATCCTTGAAAACAGTATTAGCAAATCCCTATAACCCTGGAGTATCATGAATGAGAACTAAATGTAATAGTTTTGCAACAAAATACACAGCACAAAACAACTTATAAGGCTTTACTAAATCCAAAAAAACCACACAGCATACTCATAAAATGAAACAAATTGGCTTTTCAAGTAGCACACCTATCTTTTCTGAAGTAGAAAAGAGATCACCATAAAGAGGAAAAGTATCCAATGCCTATATATATATGAAAAAAAAATTAAAAAATTCTCAGAAAACCGTTTCAAAACTTGCCTAATTCCTTTCCAACTAGCAAAAGGATTATGTACTTCAACAGTACACTCACCATTTGTAGGAACATCAAATATAAGATTCACAAAAAGCAAAGCAGCAGAGCTCTATCATATCGCTAAGGATACTACTGAGTTACTAACATTTAATTTTCTTTAAGTTTTATTCAGTGCACTGAAGCATAGTTCTCAATTCAAGCTACCAAAATTCACTCTATGACCACTAGAGTCAACACAAAGAGTTAGTCTGACAATTTCCCTTTGCTCACTCCAGATACAGTAACACACAGACCTCTGGTATCACAGCCAGAGAAAAGGGTCCCTCCTAAGTACACTGGATAACAGCAAACCTGATACAGACACAAAGTTAAGTAAGGCTGGGAACATCCCTCAGAGGTGACAGTGACACAACAGCCAGAGCATCACTCTGCTCTGCCTGCAGCACTGGCAGTCCAGGGAGCAGCCCCATTTCCCACACTGAAGTAATAGTGCAACGATCAGAGCTACTTAAAACCAAGGTGAAAAAAACCTTGAGATCTCAATTTTATTAAAAAACATAACTAAACCCCAAAAAAGGCTAGAAGAAACCTCAAGAGGTCTCCTAGTCCTGGCCCTGAACCTGGAATGAAGAACCATGACCCATGGAGTGAATGCATCACTCCAGATCGGTGTTTTTCCTGTTATCAGCCCTTAAAGTACCAGCAAATGGTACCAGTTCATACTTTTGGGTATTGTCACTTGCTTGGAATTGCTCTGAAGTCAAACTTACTGTACATACATCTTTGCACATCTCTCAGATGTTAACCATTAGTAACTACTGCTGTTAGTCACCTCTACCTTAAACAGGAACATGTAACACTCTCCCCTGGAATCCACTGGATTCTCTACTCCAGCACTTACACCATTTCTTCACAAGCTCTGTACATAACATACTTTTCCTCATTCACAGTCAGAATCAAACTACAGACAACTGCAGTTTTCACTTTGTCAAATGCTTAAATATTGGTTTTTATCAACCCTGGAATGCAAATAATAATAACACATGAAAACCACTTGTCCCTGAAACATTGTCCAAAGTGAACTGCAGTCCAGTGACTCGGAGCCCCCTTTACTGGGTACTGCCTTACAAAAAAGTCATTTATTGGAAGACGGTACCAAAGCTATTTCTGAAGAACATCAGGTACTTATTCACAAGAAATTGCTCAAACCAAATTGTCACTTGCTTCTGAGGCAGAGGCAAAACAGCAAAAGAAAGAGTAACAGAGCGGAGGGAAAAAAAAGAAAAGAGTATGTGCATGTGAGACAGGAAGGTCACACAATGGAGATGTGCAAATGAGTAAAATATAAACCAAGCACAGTAACAGTATCAATCATGTAGGTTAATATTTGTAACTGCTAGTTGAAAATAGAGACTTTATTCCCTATACCCCAGTGATCACTGCAATAACCTGCCACTAGCTCCACTTCTAGCACTACCTGGCACTAAGAGCTGACACTAAACCTAAAGCTAAGGACATGCAGGAGAGGCAGTGGCACCGTTACTCACTTGGACTCGTCGTAAGGCGTTTTACAGATGCAGTAAAGCTTTGTGTCCTTCTTCGTTTCCTTTGAGGTAGTAGAAATCATTTTCTTTTTCTTGGACTTGGAAGCCGAGGAATCCTTCTCCTCCTCTCGTTTCCTCTTCTGGGAGGAGACTGGCACGGGGACAGTGGTGGAGGAGGAGGAGGTGACACCGGCTGCCGGTGGCTGTGGCGGTGCTGGTGGCACTGGTGCCGGTGGTGGTAGGGCAGCAGCGGCGGTGGCTGCGGCTGCTGCTGCAGCAGCTGCTGCCTGGGCTCGCTCTTTTTCTTTCTTAATTTTAGTCAAGTCTTTCTTTAGCTCCTCCTGAAGTGTATTAAATGAATAAATAGAGGGAGGCACTTCATATGATTACTGCAAGACAGGGTTACAATCTACACAAAAATCTCCATGCTTAACCAGAAGAAAATAATTAAATCTACTTAAATACACACTTTTTCGTGCTCTCAACCTACAATTCACATAATATTAACGGATGACACACTTGGGCTACAATGGCCCACTGGCTGTAACTAAGCAGAAGCTGTTTATGAAAGAAGGTAATTTCAGTCCAGAAGAAAACCAAGAGGCCCTCAAAGGACATATGAGTAGCTTCACAGAGAACCACAACCACAGCTTCTTCCTGTAAATTCCCTTAAAATCTCACGGAGCAAACAGACAAAGATTAACAAAGAAATGTTCTCCCCAGCTTAACATCAAATTAGCCTTTCAGACTCTGTCCTTACCTGCACTTCAATCTGTAGATCTTTGTCCAGAAGTGCTCTTTTTTTCAGTATTTCAGCTTTCAGCTGTTCTTTATGCTTGAAAAGCAGAGCTGAGAGCTTGGTTGCATTCTGTTTGCTCCGCTTCTGCTCCACGCTCTCTTCTCGCTTCCGTTTCTTAGCTGCCTGTTTTTCTTCTTTGTCTATCTTATCCAGAATATATTTCATCACTTGGTTGCACACAATCATTCTGGGGAAGGAATAAAGGAAAATGACATTGTGCTGAGCTGCCTGTTTATTCCCAGTTGAGAATGCAGAATCAATTCTCCAGTCGCTGCAAGCTCATTATTGTATTTCCTATGATATACAAGGTAAATTTAGCAACACATAGTGCTTCCACTCCTGCTTATTTACTAGAAGAGTGCTGGGAGAGATCACGTCCCTTGTTAGGCTCAAGAGGGCCAGTCCTAATTTCACTTAAATGATCCGAGCACTAATTGTTCCTCCCCTCCCCCATCCAACTCCCAACAAAGCTTTGGCTTTAGTAGGATGAGAGACATTTTCACTCAATTCAGTTTCCACAGTTTGTTTCAAAGAGCTGGATTTTCATTCTGATATACGATAAAAGTGAGTTGGAAGTCTGTAACTTCTTCTAAAACAGACATTTCTACATTCCAGTGGCCATCAAACACTACCAAGATTTTGTGTTTTAGTATAAGGACTGACAAATACTTTTCACTGTATAGAATTCACTATGAACAGTTGCAAATTTCTCCACTAATGACAGCTCAATATTAGTTTTTTGTCTGCCTGTTGTACATTCAACTATAAATCTGTTTTCCTGCTCACTTGTTCTGCACCTTCCATTTATTTTGCTTTATATTTCAATTAGAAAATGAACGTATTTTGGTTCTTCTGATTTACTTTTCCCTTCTCCATTCTTTTCCAAAACCACTAGAAAACCAACTGCTTCTCGTTGCCAGAGTGACCATGCAAAACAACTCCCTCTGAGCCGAGAGGAAACAGCAGAATAGCAATGGCCAGGACCAACAGCTGCAGGCAACTCTGTGCTCTCAGACTTTTTTGTCCTTTGACAGACAGCTGGATTTTGATGACAAATGTAATATGTAGATAAGTATTTTTAGGGCCATACAATTTTGCTTAGCTTGCTCTTTATACCTGTACTATAACTACTTGGTTCAGCCTATTTTTTTCACAGACTAAAGGTCCCCACCTCGTATTTATGAAGAATAAATCAGTGAGATGGAAAGGCAGCTGCACCATGAACCAAGCTAGTTAGAACTGTATTTTTCATCTTTCTCTTAAATTGGACTTTTGTCAGTCAAAACACCTATTTGGCTGTCTGACACCACAACATGAAGAGCATATCCAATACATCTTTTTCTTTATGCAACTGTGAACAGCAAAGGAGTGGCACCCAGGAACAGTGTTGTAATCAACAGAACTTGGATCTGATGATCAAAATTTTTTAAGACACAATCTTCTTTTTCTTAGTATCTGACACACACTTGTGATTGTCTAATTAGAGCAACTGTATGAGTGAAAAGGAGTCAAAATAACCCCGAGACAAATGACAAACACTCCAAAAATTTCTGTTTAGCAGCTTTAAGCATAAAATCTCTCCATTTGTCAATCTGTCTTCCAACTCTTCAGCTCCTTCTGTAGAGTGGGATGTGAGGGAACAAGAATGGAAACACATGGCCATGATAAAGGACAAACAAAACCCAGGCTTTTTTTGCAGCAGAATCATTAATTCTCCATTCTGTGCTCCTTTAAGGATGGTTTTACTTGAGTTTAAGAACTGTGGCCAGCTTCAAACACAATATTACTTAAAAAAGATTATCAAAATAAAATTGAGATTATAATAATGCAATAAAGATCATTATGAAACCTACTTCCAAATGTTACTCTAACCAATTTAAAATAGCAACACTTCTTTAACCAGGTTTTTACAAACTAGTATTTCATTATGATATCATTAAAAGATGTAATAAATGAAAAATTTGGCATCTACAGATGCACTGTGATGTACATTCACCTCTGATTTTCTTCCCTCTCAGCTGGAGTCAGTGTCTTCTTCTGTTTCAAATGTTCTATGACAGCATTCTGCTTCATAACCACCTGTAGGATGATACAGAATCCAAAATACAAGATGAAAACTTTAGCCAGTATTTCACAGTATTATGGGGAGAACCAAGAAATTTCCTAAGTTAAAGAAAAAGCTGAAGTGCCATTTATTTCACTGAGTTACAAAATAAAGCTGAATTTATCAGGGAAGCAGTGCTGGCTTAAAACAATTATTTGAAAATTGAAAAGGAAATTGAAAATGAACACCAGCACTCCCAGAGTGGGATAGTTTGCTTATGTCAAGTTTAAATCCAGGGACTAAATATAAGTTGACTGTATTTCCTCAGTGACTGGTTGTTTTATTTTAAAAATGGTTAGAGTCTTATAATATGTATTTTAAAGCCCCACAGCCATCCAACAGCATCACATTTCAGATACCTCTGTGGAACCTCAGTTTTCAGGTAATGAAAGTACTGCACGTGTTCTGTCCATCAGCTCTTCTAGCTCTGACCTATCCTGAATTGAGAATAGAGATGGATTTGTCCCAGCAGCTAGTGGTAAACTGAATCAAGGTGAATCAAGAAGAATGCAAACATGGTACAAGTGACTAGATGTGCTGAATTAACTTGGAATATGCCATTAAATTGCCAACAGCAATTGTGCACTATCTTTGAAAGAATCAAATCAGCTGCCTATCAAATGTATTAACATTGTCAACAAGAAGAGGCATTTCAAATTGTATTTCTTTCATTCAGGAAATGTTAATTTCCTTCTGTTAACTTTACCTATTTCTGGACAATGTCACTTTGATTAGAAGCTTGAAGGGTGTGCTCACATTTAATTTAATGTTGCTGCTTTTTCTTCTGCTGCTGCTCCCTGAACTGCTGAACTCTGTGCAGCTGCTCCTGAACACTAGCTGTTTGCACTGTCACCACTCTGGCAATCTGCTGAGCATGCACTGGGCTACCATGCTGGATCTCAAGAGGTAACTGAAGCTTGATCTGCGGCATGCTGCCCTGCTGGGCTTGTATCTGAGCCACAACATGGGGCTGCAGCTGAGACAGGATTTCCACTTGCTGCTGAAGCTGAGGCAATGCAGTAACCCTTGCTGGAGGCTGCTGAAGGTGCAGCTGAGGATGAGCTGGGCACTGTACAGGAACTTGATTTAAACTCTGAGCGTTTAAGCTTGCAAGGGTTGAGCCCGAGGTCTGAACCTGAGGCTGGGATTGCTGCAGCCCAGCTGGAATTTGTATAGGACATGGGGCCACATCGGACTGTGCTGTCGGGTTGGAGTCTGCACCTGGGCTGGATGCTGAGCCTGGGCCGGGGACTGGCCTGGGGGCAGAGCCGCGGGCGGGGTTTGCATCGGGCCTGGCGCTGGAGAGAGCCCCGGAGCCTGGGCTGGAGACTGAGCCGGAGATTTGGACGGCTGAGCTTCGGGCGGCGGCGTGGCGGAGTCACCGGGGCCCTCGGGCTGGCTCTGGGCCTCGGGCTGAGCGCCCTGGGGCTGAATGCCCTGGGGCTGAGCCCCTGCGGGCTGTGCCGGGGCCACGCCGGGCTGGCCCTGGGGCTGCCCCTGCCCCGCGGGCTGCGCTGGTGCTGGCGGCGCCTGCAGAGCCGGCTTCGGATCCCCCGCAGCTGAGAACGACACAAACGAGGAGCCCATTAATTGCAAAAGGCACGGCTATGAGCCTTACCAATCCAAACCCTCTGGAACTACTGCAAAGCTCTACACAGCAACTCGACAGAGTCTGCAACACACTTCCAACAAATTTACTGCACTAACAGACCACCTCCCGCTGCAGAAATACTCCATGCAGTTGAAATGGAAGCTTTTTTCCTGCTGAACAGAACAGTGCTTACCCGACGTTGAAGTAGAAACCGTGGTTGTAGTTGTGCTAGCTGTAGTAGCAGCTGCTGGTAGTGGGGTGAACAGAAATCTCTGAATTGTACCATTTGGCATAGCTGCTTGCATAAGCTGTTGTCCTGGACCAGGTATAACAGTCACACCCTGAGGGATTAATTGTAACTGACCAGTAGTCTGACCTTGTCCCTGAATTACCACAGTTAAGCCTTGACTGCCACCCTAAAAAAAGTTAATATTGATATTAGTGACATGATTCTTAGACTTTGCTGAAAATCAGAACAATCAGGGGTTTAGATTTCAGAATTCAATATTTTTAACACATACCATACTCCTAAAAATCCAAACCTAGCATCTGAGATAATGAAATACTCTTTCAACAATTCTATCACCAACAGATGGCTGGGGTGGAGTTACACATTTTGTGAACATGCAGAACACAATACAAAATCTCTGAGTCTTTGCTGTAGAAACTCACAGAATGGTTTAGGGTGGGAGGAAACTTAAAGCTCACCCAATTCCACTATCCCAGGCTGCTCCAAGCCCTCTCCAACCTGTCCTTGGACACTTCCAGGGATGGGGCAGCCACAGCTTCTCTGGGCACCCTGTGCCAGCGCCTCCCCACCCTCACAGGGAAGGATTTCCTCCCAATATCTAATCTAAACCTACCCCACCTTCAGCCTAAACTCCAAGTCTTGTTCCACCTACAAAAAACTTTATCTGGCAACCAGCAGTCTGTACATTGCAATCATTTATATATATTATTTATAGTTTGAAGAGTAGATATTGTGGTAAATTACAGAAATGTACTTTTACCCAAAAATTGACTCTAAACTTATTTTTTGCCAACAGACCTTCATGATCTGAGCAGAAGTTGTAAGAATTTTGCCTCCTCTGCTCAAAGATACTGCAACTTTTCCTCCGAGATTCTGGATAGCACGAATGAAAACTAAATCTTCACAACAAATCAAAAGACAAGGAATCAACATTATGATCCGAATGTCTACAAAACAGGCCATACAGAATAATTGTGTCCCTTACTGCTATTAAAGATTTTTTTTCCATACTGCTGAACACTCCTGATGCCAGATACCTCACTGGGAAATACAACAGGAAGCGAGAGTCAAAACTTTACTATTAAAACTACTTACTTTGTAGTTACTATTTATTATATTTATTTACTACTTAGACTGCTTTCAGTCTGTAATTCTGCCAATGGCCATCCTAAATAAGCCAGACACAAAAATTGAAGGGCACAGGCACTACACTGCTGAAATCCAAAGGCTGTATGGGTGTTAGCACATTTCCACACCCAGGACTGTCCAGTGCTTTACCTGTCCTTGTGTGAGCTGTGTGAGCTGGGCCATTGTCAGCTTCACCTGGCCCTGCTGAGGACGAGGGGGTGGTGCTGGGGTCTGTGGCTGAACTTGTTGAGAGGCTGTTCCAGAACTTGTGATGGTTTTCTGCCCAGTGCTGGAAGAAGCTGTGCTGGTACTAGAAACTGCTGTTGAGACAGGCTGACCCCTGATTATTTGAGTCACCACTTGTTGTGTCTGACCTGGAAGAGAAAAATTTGAGCTAAGAAATACATTTTGAGCTTTTTAACCATAAGCACAGCAAACCTCCAAGTCACAAATTGCAATGGGGTGTGATAGTGATCAGATGGGTGAAACAAACACTGCAGTTTGCACATAAATTTTCTTTACAAACCATTTATGTGATTAACTGAAAAATGTCTGCAAAATGTTTTCTATTTTAAGGTTGCATGCATATGGAATACTTCAAACATTTAGCTTCTCTTTATGAAAAAATCAACAAAAAGAGAGGCTTTCTCAATGCACAATTACTCTATATGTTTTAAGGGTTTTTCAGTTGTTTTCATTTTCCCCAAAATGAACAGACTTAAAGTACTACATTTCCCACTGTCAACGATGAACAACACTGACAAAGCCTCCAGCCAACACATCCAAGAGCCAAAAAAGACATTAGTTAAAAGTCAAGGATCAAAATGAGGGATTTTTGCATTGGGATACAACGATACACAAGGAATTAATGAAGAAACAAACCATGGATTTCACACTGGGAATTTAAATATTAAAGTGAACCTACTGGCTGGCAGAATACCTTGTTGCACCACTACAGGTGTTCGAATGATGGTCTTGCCAAGGGCTGACTGCTGCAGTGGTGTCCGGATCACCGTCATGCCGGGGCGCAGCGGGGTACCCTGCACTACCTGTGCACACCAAAGAGGAGACCGTGTGTAAACTCAGGGAAAAAGACCCTGAAATATACCCTGAATTTTTTTCCTTGTGTGTTTTAATTTTCCCAACTGGAGGGAACTGTTGTACCTCTTTGGAATAAAGGATCCATACACACCATTGCTGAGATGAGCCAAAAGTATTGAAAAGTGATTAGCCAGAACTTTTAATATCTGCCAGTAACTTAAAATCTATGCACACACTTTTATTTTGAGTTAAATAACCAGAAAAAAAATCTTACTTGAGGAGTGCTTGTTGTTCCTAACGTCCCTGTGGTGTTTGGCCTAATGGTTACAGTTGCTGTCCTTGGCTGGAATGAAGTAAAGGTTTGACTTGCACCTGTAGTTGATGGAATGATACCCAATACCTTTTGCTGAACTTGAACCACACCTAATTAAAGAAAAATTGAGAATTCATTAATGACATAATGGGCAGCAAAAGAAGTAACTGCAACTCCAGGGTGGCATTTAGAACTCAGTCTCCAGGTTTCTAAAATGCCTTTGAGCCTTTCAACACTTCTCGGGAGAGTCTTTGTCATATTGTAAAAAGAAGCAGCATTATACTTTATCAACAGTCCAACTTCAGGTAGTTTAAATAGTCCATTTTAAGTTAGGAAACAGATATTTTAGAAAAGGTTAAGGAAAGTGTGAACTTCACTAATATCAGTTTGATGGTAACTGCAAAGTCCTTGCATTGACAGGGTGCCACAAATTAGTGTTAAACAACCATTAAAAGCCATAATCTGATTAATTTCAAATGTAGGAGAACAGTTTAAACACCTTTCACCTACGACATTGTGGTGCTGAATAAAATGGGCAATGCTTCTCCTGTCACCTAAGAAATTTCAATACAAAATCTGCAGCCTTCATGACTTGCTCAAATGCTAAATATAATGGAGACAGAGAATTGAGCTTTTCTGTTCAATATACATTCATAAATCTCAAAATATTAAGTCCTCTTCTTGAGGCAAGAATCAAAAATGCTAATCTTAGTCTGGAGCCATACTCCTCATCAGTGAAGAGCAGCTGTAGGCATTAATATTTTATTAATGCCTACAAAACAAAGTTGCTTTGTTGATTTAGATAACCAAAGAAAAAAAGCATGCTTCATTCCACATTGTTCAAAATAAAGCTCCTAATTTTGTGTAAGGAAATGCAGCATAATTTACAGGCAAAATCTTGCATTTTTCCCCCAACAGACACAAATATGTAACACAAGGGGAACAAGCTGCAGAAACTTGTATTTATACATATAAAATATTTTTCCCCCTTCAAGTCACAATTTACTTCACTGGGAAAAATAGTGTGAAAGGAGAATTAAGCAGCAAGCTGGAACACAGTTTTTATTCAGTTCCCTTTGCCCTACCTCCTTGAGTTGATGGCACATTGACGGCAACAATCTTGCTGTTTGCAGGGAGTGGCAGCTTAGTTATCACTTTCCCTGCCATCGTTACTGGGCTGCCTGAGAGCTGGAAGGTCTGCCCTGTGCTGGCAATGGTTGTGGCTGAGGTGGCAGCTGTGCTAGTGGCTATTGAGGCACATAGAACAGGCAGGTTTAGAGCAGAATCATTAGTCAGTGAAATGACTGTTTTTCAAGTATGAAACAGCAAACTACAGGATTTTACATTTTTTTTTTAATGTGTCATGCTTTCTTTGGTAAAGATTCTTTTTTGGAAACAGTATGTTACACCATAGAATGCTTTCATGAATGAGTACTAGTACAAGAACTGTCAGTAATGAATGAGACAGGTCAGAAATGAGACTTCCTAGCAAGTCAAAACAAGGATAAACTAAGAGGTATAATCTCAGGAATGTCCTTGTGGCATAGCAAAAGTTAAGAGCAAAGATAACCAGAAATGTAATAATGCTGCATGTTTGGAGGAGATGTGATGTATACATAGAATGTGATGCATACACAGGATGAACTCCAGCACACGTCCCTTCCATGACAAATGGCTCCTTACCTGTTGAAGATTGGCCTTGTTTAACCCAAGTAGCAAAAGTTTGATGGAAATTCTTGTTCTGTTGGAATGTTACTGTAGCTGGAGAACCCACTTTAGTGGTGAGCACTACTTTGGTTCCCGTGGGGACAGGGCCTGTCAGAGGGCCCACAACAACCTTCTGTGGTGTGGACACTGTGGTTGCAGTGCTGCTGGCTGTGGTGGCAGCAGGGATCACACCTCCTGCAGGGATCTGCTTCTGCTGCTCCAGCCGTTTCTATTGAATTTGGAAAAAAAATGGAATAAAGGGGTAATTCATATTTTCAGATTTTGCAACATAACCATTGTCTCTACCCAGTATTGAGAATAAAGGCCTCTGGTAGGATTTTATTTTAAATTGTAGAGGATTGAAGAAGAGGCTCCTTGACCTCCAGAACTACAAATCTGCTTAGAATACACAGCCAGAAATTTTCATTTATAGCAACTTTAAAATCCTTATTGGCTTATGTTAATTTCACTGCACATTTTACTTTAAAAAAAAAAAAAACCCTCAACATATTAATTTGTCTCAGATTAAACAGAAAGGTTTAAAAAAATTCAAAAAATATGCATCTATATTTAGCTTTGACCATGTGCATACATATATGCCAGTAATTGGTACATCATCATCAACACAGAGTTTACTATTAGCATTCCTAAATTTAGAGCTTCCTGCACTGAGATCCTGCCAGTTACAGAAAAAAACAGACTGTATCATTCTGCTTCACCATTGAGAATGCAATTTAAAAAAAATATTCTTTTAAACATAAATCCAGTTTGCAGCCTGCTTTAAAAAATTAGGTTCAAAAT
This sequence comes from Lanius collurio, assembly GCA_020086605.1. NCBI lineage: Eukaryota > Metazoa > Chordata > Aves > Passeriformes > Laniidae > Lanius > Lanius collurio. The sequence goes on along the minus strand of JACBWW010000037.1, from coordinate 1,969,943 downwards.
CCCTTACCTTACCCAGTGACCTTCTGTGCTGAACTGTTGAAAAGGCACATTTCATCTAGAGAGCCCCTTTGTAAATGGATTGCATCAGTAGGCTCTTCTAAAATGTCAACTAATCTAACATTTTTTCCTATGTTACTGGAATTATCTCTGTATTTATTTAATTTGAATTCCAGCACTATATTACAGTAACACCCACAAATCAGAAGCACTCATTCACCACTAATGGGTTTTTGTCAGGGAAGATGAAATGAAAAAGGAATAAGTTGGGAAAAAGCACAGTTCTTAATAATGTATGTGAAATACCAACATGGCATTGGGTTTCCTAAGGGCATACATTTATATATAAATACATACACATATCTACATATATTTAAATAAAATTACCAATGGGCTTGACTCAGACAACTTAAGATCGAATAAAATCAAAAGATTCAATTTGAGTGAAGCATGAAATGCAGCTGTATCACCAAGTCAGCTGCATTCCAAGGCAGCTTTCCATTACACATAGAACACTGAGGACCTCACCTGGCAATGGGTGCTTCCCAGCCTTCTTTTAAAATGGAAACAAACTAAACCTTTCTAAAGCATTATAAATTAAGAGGGGGGAAAAAAGGCAATCCAGAACAAACCTTTACTTTAACCCTGTCTCAAAATAACAAATGTACACAGTAGCAGCAGCATTGTTTGATGGCTTAATTTGCAGTTGGCACTATTTGAGAAATGGTGTGAGCAAGGGATAACTTCATTTCCCAGGCTGTGATGCATGTGGTGAGCAGTGCAGTTGCTGACTGCTGGGATGACCAACAGCTCCCCACCTGCTGGGCAGCCAAACGTTGGTGTTTTAGCTGAGCCTCCAATTGGGCCTTGAATTCCTCTGCCTTCTTCTGTTCACTAACCTTAGCCTGTTGTTCAACTGCCTGTGCCTTTTCCTTCTCCACCCTGCCAAAGACACAACCAAAAGTAAGTTATACCACCACATAAAATCCAACCATCAAACTGCATTTGTTTCTATCCAGTTTAATTGCTCTTGTAAGAGCAACTGTCGAGACAGAAGATCATTGAAAAACTGGTCATGGCTTTAAAAATATTTCAAAATAAACTACTGAAGTTGCATGCAACATCCCTGAAACATCTTGATGCTAAACTACTGCAACATTTTCCAGGAAACTATTAATCAAAACTGGAATTTATAATTACATCTGAGACTGCAAGGAACCCATGTAATAACATATATTTAAAATTATTCTTTCCAAGAGATTCAAAAATCTTGTTCCAACTGTAAACACGTGATACTGAAAATATGCATCTTATGACTTGAATATTCTCAGGCTCAATTTACTTGTACAGTCATTTTCTTTGGATTACTGAAGTATTTAACAAATACTGTATAAAGTCATGCCAAAAGCAGCCTAAAGCCTTTCCATGAATTACAGTAGTAGCCTTTTAGCATATAATTAGAGGTTAGTTCATAAGCATGAAAAAATTAATATAATATTAGTTCTAACAAATCTGAAATATCTGCATACCTTAGTTTAGGTACCAGCAAATAGTTCAGCTTTATAACTTTAAACTTGACTATCATAATCAAAAGGCACAGTAAAAATACAACACAGATGTGTTTTTAGTGATCAGAGTGACCAAGTTTGTGCTCTCCAGGGGGAACTTTCATTTAACAATCATACAAATTAAGACTACTTTCTTTAAAAGTTCACTTGAGTTTGTTTACCTTTCAGCAAATGCCCTGATCTCCCACAGTTCCAATTCCTCCTCTGCTACCCAAGTTTCCATTATAACAGGGCCTGTTTGCTTGGGTGTTTCTGGCCTTTTGGGCCTGAGGGCACTTGATCGCAGTCCCTTCCTCTGGGGTGTTGGAGTTTCTTTAGAGAAGTCAAAACACACACATTAAGCTATACTGTAAAACAAAACTGAAGTGTAAACCAATATTTTGAGATGTTTTCAGTCCCATTTTATAAACAGGAAGGCCTTTCAGCTTCAGATAAATCATGTCCATTTGTTACAGGCAGTATTTGTTTCCCAGCAGGTAAATGAGTGGCAAGCTGCACTTGCTCCCTTGATGGCTTGCATTAGCATTAAGATCCAATTACCTTAGATCTAGATTATCTTGCCTCTAGATCACAGGGAGGGGGGAAATGTCTAAACAAACAAACCAACCAACCTTTTGGAGCCTCTGGTACCCCAATGGGACAAATGATTTTTCTTATACAGTACTCTGATCGGATCCCATATGGACCAACATCTCTCCGCTTGATTATTTCTGTTGTTGTAATTTCAGTTTCAGTTGTTTCTGCAACAAATGAGTCCCAGTACATTAATAAAAGAAACAAATAAAGCTAAATCTCCAATCAACCCAATATACTCAAGGCAAAGAATCAGCAAACAAAATTCTAATGCCACAGCTGACAGCAAGCCTTTATAGAAATGTCTTGAGGGAGCATAATACTCAGAATTTACAGCAAAAGCTTTTGCTAAGAAAACCAGAAATTTAAAATAGCAATACCTGTCCTTGTGGTTCCTCCCCCAGGTGGAGCTTTTGCTGCCATATCATCCCACTTGAGACATGCCCACAATAACCTCAACATCAGGCTCACTCCAGCCAATGATTTGACTGTTTGGAGTCGGTACCTAATGACAGAAAATTAATTATATTTTTAAATCATTTTAAAATACCCAACCAAACCACCAGGACAAAGATTTTCTATTCTACTTTTACTGAACAATATAAAAAACTGAGTCATAAACAGCAAAATTTGCATGTTTGGGCACAAATGCCTGTATCACTTGTATTTTAAAAATCAAGTAATTTCATCACATCCTACACTTTTTCTCAAAAAGGTAAAGTATGTACCTCCAAGTGATCCCAAAAGTTGGTCTTGGCGATGGATATGGCCAGATATCCAAGGCAGGCTTTGCATTGTAATTGAAATAAGGAACCTCTCTGATACCTCCTCTCCTGGCCAGTTTTTTTAAGTCATCATTGGGTAAAACAAATATGCTTTTTTTACTGCTTTTGGTAACAAATTTCCTGTAAGATGGTAAGGCAGTTCCAGAACGAGTTTTTTTGGGTCTTGCAAATTTCATTAACTTCACTTTGTCTTTTGTGGAATATTCTTTGCTGACGGTCATGGAAGTCACCAGTGTGCCTTCTGGGGTGGTCAGTGAATCGGTGACCGTTGTTGTAACCACTGTTTTACTGTGCTCTTGGACAGAGATGACATCAGAGGTACTGTCTGTGGCTGGAGTGCTGAGCTTGGTCACAGTGGTGGTGGTGGTGACAGTGGTGGTGGCACAGTTTTCTGTAGATGAAACAACTGTGGTTTTCTCATCACTGGCAGCTCCAGTCTCTGCCACTTTAAACACCATTTTGGACTCTGTGGACACAGTTGAAGTTGTGGTAGTCACTTCAGTAATAACAGTCTTTATTTTACTTTCTCCATTAATATTTTCCATTTTATATGTCTGTACACCATTCTGGTCAGCAAAGTGACTACTCAAGCTGGATTCCTCACACGAGGTTACAGGCAATGGAGCAACTTTCTTCTCCTCAACTGCTTCAGTTTCCATAGATTCTGTTTCTCTGTTCAGGTTATTTTCTTTACAGACAGGTTGTGTTGGCACAGAAGCAGAGCCATCACCAGCAGATCTCTCAGGAGAAAGCTGATTTTCTTCAGTTTTCTGCACATAGTTGGCAACCTCATCTGGTGGCTGAAGGCTCTCTCCAGACTCAGATTCAGGTGAACTCTGCAGATGTGACTTCAAGCCCACATTATTTTTATCCTTGGTGTCCTCTCCCATGATGTCACCATTCATGAATGGTTTTACTGAAGATTCCTTAAAAGTCAATGGTTTTATTTCATGTTCTGGAATGGATTTGTTAATATTATTAACTTTTGGTTCAATATCACCCCCTGCCTTAGCTTCACAGGTATTTTTCACTAAGTAGTCATCATTTGATAATGCTTTAATGTCATTGTCTTTTCCATTCATTTGAAATGATGACTTTTCTTTTTCTGTCTCAGCTTCTTCATCTTTATTATTCTTTTTGTCACTAGCAGTATTTACATTTGTCTGATCAAGATATTTGTTCATGGTACCTGTCTCCACTTTCAGTTCCTGGCCTTTCTTTTGACCATTCACCTCTTTTAGTTTAGAGCTCAGTAAATCCTCATTAACATCTTCCCCATCCATGTGTTCCAGAGTTTGACTTTCACGGTTTCTTTCAGAAATAAGCCCTGTTTTAAATGATTCTAGATCTTTATTAGCTGATTTTTGGTGAAACACCATTTTTTCAGATTTATTTTCAGTCTTTACAGGAACAATTTCTTCCTCCATTTCACTTTCTTGAGAGGATATTGTTTCCATATGGCTTTTTATCATATAATTGTTTTCTGGATCTTTGCTCTGCTGTTCAGAATTCCCTTCTGAGTCTGGTTTTTCAAGAGTGGCCAAAACATCTCTTCTACAGCTGCTTTCAGGTACCACTGGCCCTAAGTTTTCAAGTTCTCGCTGAGATACTCTGGTAATAGGTAGCTTTTGTTTCAAGGGTTTTTCGTTTGTTTCTGAAACATCCCATTTGATTCTGCCTTCTGCACTGGTTTGTTTCAAGCCATCCACTAAAGAGCTCTCAGACTCTCCAAGAGCCTCTCGTCCTTGACACTTATCAGCAGTCAAAGGCTCAGGGTTGTTTTCTTTGCCATCATTCTGAATGGAGCTGTCTCCTTCAGAGGATTGAGGGGAGTCTTCATCCAGAAGCTCTTCTCCTTTTGACAGCTTGTTTGACAAAGGCAAAGGAGGTTCATCTTCATCCCCAGTTTTGGTACAGGATATGCTGCTGATGGGCAAACAGTCCTGTTCTGCATCTTCGGCTTGGGTCTTGTTTGAAATGTAGCTTTGATCTTGGAAAGAACTGTCAAACTGGCTTCCTTCTTTTCCTTTCCTCGTTTGTAGCTCATCTGCATTTTTCTGGGAGCTCACAGATCGAATGCCCCCAGTTTTAGCACCAGCCTCTAGCTTAATCTTTTCTAGACGTTGTTTTTCTTCCAGTGTAAATTGTTTTATTCGCCGCTCCAGGAGTCCATCTAATTTTGATGATTTTACTTTCCTTTTGTAGCAAGTCCTTAAATGAAATCCCTCACTGACATTGATTATATCCCGCTTACAATGACTTTCCTCATCTTTTATGGAGGATTCAATTTTCACATCATCTACATCCATAGGTTCTTCTTTGATGACTTTATCATTTTCACCATCGATGTCTTTTTCCACTGTGAAGAAGAAGTAACTCTGAGTCAGTGAGCTCCCCAACAATGAATACCAAATTATGTTTTTACTTTAAGTACTAAGAAATAAATGCATACTTAGCATATTAATAGATTTCAATTAAAAAGGGAACAAAAACTTCAGACACTACTACAATGGATAATAGGCAATCATTTAACTGAGACATTTTAGATGTCTTGACAAAATCTGTTACACAGTTTTTCAGTAATTATTTCTGAGGTTCTATGCTTTTACTCATGTAATGGTGTCATGAACAGCACTTTCACAATAACAGAAGATTATTACCCGTGTCTTTTGCATGATCTAAGTTTTCAGAAATTGTGTCAACTTCTACTTTTTCTTCATGCAACTTTTCTTCTTTTACTTGTACTTTCTCCAAGGTTTCTGAGACATCTGCTTTGTCTTTTGCTTGCAGATCCCAAGAATCCTTTGCTCTGTCTTTCTCCGTTTTTACCTTACTTGGACCTTTTCGTTTATCCAAGTTGCATTTTTCATCTTCACTCTTTGCTATTAACAAATTAAATTATTTCAGTGATCCAGAGTTTTTTCTGTACTCTGCCACATTTGAATGTATGTTAGTTTACATCTCAAATCATCTGCACACCATTAGTGAAATTCAGAAAGAGAATTAAGTATCCAGTGGTAACACCACAGATTAAACAGTGCACTATTGAATACATCTATACAACCCCCAAAATTTAAGATGTTATTTTTTGGTTTTGATTCTCCACATAATTTTTATCTACCTTTAATTTAAATAAGGATATACAAAGATGCACAAGTATTGCACACAACATAATTGAAACAATTTAATGTAGCTGAAAAATATCTGTGACAACTGAACAGGTTACACTGACAAAGATGAGCAGATACCCACAAAAGCTTTGCTGGAACAAAATTATTCCTAAAGTCCCCTTAAGAAATATCACACACAAATTAACTGAAATTAAAAAAATATAAGCAATGCAGACACTTACTTGATAGCAATTTTCTGTAATTTGCATTAGTATTTCCTGGCAGTTTGGGCATAAACCTGTGGACATGGGTTTTACTAATCCAGCTCCAGCCACCATATCCTGTTACTCTATATTCCTCCCCTTTTTGCTTCCAAACCTGTAAATATTTTTAAAATAAAAGTATTAATGATGCTAATTGCTGCATTATTAATGTTTACATTTAAAAACCAAAAGATGATTTAAAAAACCTCCAAATTTTTGCACACTTTTCCAAGCAAGTTGAAGTATATTTGTGAAATAATGTACTAAAATGGAAGATGTATTTGCTGATAATTAAATTGATCTATCACAGTAACATCTAAACGCCTCATTTACTTATGTAATAGTGAGAATTTATTTACCTAAAAGCTGAAAGATGATAGGAGTTTTTGAATCAACCTGCATGCTTGTTACAACAATAGAGCAAAGAACCACTCCAACAAAAGTAGTTAATATCTACTGTAGGACAATATAAAGAGGTTTCTATAGTAGTTTCCATCATATTAGACAACTTCTGGATTTTTTGGGAAGAGGGAGTGGTAATGGGACAGACATACAAGATTCCAATAACCACCAAAACCTTCCATTAGGAAAGGCTGCATTTGCAGACCAATATCTCTCACTCAGGCAGCATCAATAAGAGCATGTCAAAGACCAAATTAAGTTCAGACCAAGATTATGTGCTTGAATACATGGCCATGATTCCTCCTCCTATGGCAGGGAGTAACACAAGGACATGAACATCGTAAGCTTAAATGAAAACAGAAAAAGAGTCAGAAATCAACAGTTTCTGTATTTTCTTTGTTCTTCCCACAAAAGAAACTCTCACCTGGTGTTTGACAGGAAATGTGTATTTCACCCACGTAGCTTGCTGCATTGTTTCTTCTTCTTCTTGTTTTCTCTCTTTTTTTTTCACCTTCTCCTTTTCTTCTCTTTCTATTGCTGTCATTCTGCGTAATCTATTCCATACATATTTAAGTGCATTTAAGTACAGAATCTTGCAAGCAAATATAAGAAGTCAACAGCACATAATACCCCCTTGAAAAAGTTTAAATATCTGAAGTTAAGAGGAATGCCCACTATCAGGTTTTAGGTATGGTTTGTAACAGGAACATCACTTTCTTTTGCTATTTCAATGAGGCAAACACAGCTGGATGCAACTGTGGCTAACACCAGACACATCTATTTTCTGCTCCCATGACAAAATGAAAGACAAAACTCAGACTCCACTGAACGGAGTGTGTTGAAATATGCTCTTCTCCCAGAGTTTTAGCACTTTTGACACTGTGGCTCAGGTAAATGCAGGAGCAATGACACTTTAAAAATATTGTCATGGTTTTTCAGTGCTTCTGGTTGAGGAAAAACACTTCAAGTGCTGAATGACTGTCTCAATCTAAACATAATTCTTACAGACTTAGAGGAACTAGCAATTGCAAACCAAAGTAAAATTCTCATATTCAAAAATATTTTAATATTTATTAATTTTACCTCGTATGCCCCAAGGATTCCCGCCAGATGGGCAGCATGACAACTGGTTTGATTGCACACTCCAATATAGCCAGTGCTAGTGCAAATTCTCTGGGTTTGCTGCACATCTGAACAGCCTTAATCCAGTTAGACCTAAATTGGAAAGAAGAGAAAGATCTGAAATATATGCATGCACTAATATAGCTTGCCATTTTAAGAAGATTTAATGGTAGGATAAAAACTCCTGTAGTAATACTTTACTCAAATGTACAGCCCTTTTAGCCTCCATCATAAACACACATGATATTTTATTATACTGAAGCATGGTGCTTGGAAATCACAGATTTGAAAAAAAACAAAGACCCTTGCTTATTAACACTGCTAGCAAAAGCACAAGTAAAACATGAGAATATGTATTTCCATTTATTAATTTACCTGTGGGAAGCCCAGTTAGGGTGAAGGAAGGATGCTGGGATATTGTTTTCTAGCTGAATAATGGTCAGCCTCAGGGTGGATATGGTCAGAACTTTGGAGCCATGTACAGATCCGTTCCACTTGAACTCTCCAGCTGGAGTCAGGCAGAATTTGTGTGAGAGGTGTCGCCTCTTGTCGTGGTCCTCCCTGTGCTGGTGCTTGTTCAAAGCGAAGGAATTGGTGGCATATTGATTGTGATAAACACGGTACTTCCCCTCCTGCCCCAGTTTGAAATAATTGTTCATATTTCCTTTAATCACAACATCCTTCTTGGTGTTCACTCGGGAGACTTCGCCTTGAGAGTTGACCACCAGAACCTTATGAAAGAAATACTGGAAATTTAAATGAATCTTTAAAACCCTTCCTTCTATTTACTTATGATTTAGGCTTCAAATGTCTATCTATAAAAGAATAAAAATACCCTGCATCATTTTGTAGAAGCAAGTAACTGTTTATCCGATATAGCAATATATGTACTTCATCACTGGCTGTCCATAGAGCTAGCACACTCCCAGGATCAACTTTAACATTAAAAAAAATCCCCATCCAGGCTCCTCAGACCAAACAGGAACCTATTTTGCTGCTCTGATTATGCCCATGGAGGAAGAGAACCTTGGGAAAACAGCTTCACTAAACTCAGGTAAGCTCTCTGTGGACCCCCTCCTTGGTACATCACAGAATTCAGACATGTATCTTAGCAAACAAGTACCCTGGACTTTGAAAACATGGCATGGATAACATCACTGAACTAATTTGTTTGTCAATAAATGCACCAAATGTCAATTTACAAGGAAAATCAGTTAATAAAAATAAAATTAATATACCAAATAATATGCATACGATTAACTGCAAAGAAGTCCCAACAGTCAAAAACCTCCTTCCTGGAAAAGTTCTGCTACTTAAAAAAACCAGAACCTTTAAAACAACAAACAACCCAGTCATACAAAACAACTACAGCAGTGCATTGGGTCAGTGTCATATCACTCTGTAGAGAACGCCCATGAGAGGAAGAGCAAAAGAGAAGGGGGGAAAAGCTTCCTGTGATATTACAGTTTTGCCATTTGCTAATTTATTATTACTTTTTGGGTTTTTTTAAGTACCTCCATTGCCATCCAGTACCCCTTTTTTTAACTTTTAAATAAAATTTAGTACTGTTGAAAGAAATTATCATTTTTCCAGAACATTTTTTGCAGCTGAGTTTTCCAAGATGGCCACAAACCTCTCTGGTTTCTTTATATAACTTATTTGCTTCATTTGCTGCAGCAGCAACCTGCTGGCTTTTCATCTGGCTCAGTTTGCTATCTGGATTTCTCAGTCTGGTGAGCATCCGTGTTGAGCCTGGTGTGCCCTTTCCTGCACCTGGAGAATCACTTCTGTCACCATTGGATTTCTCTCCTGCCCAGGGAAAAAAAAAGGCTTTTAAAACAAACTTAAGAACTGAAAGTTTTCTATTGATGTACGGAATTTACAAAAAGAACAGAAAGTTTAGTGAAAAGATGTATAAAATCAAAGTTGGAGACGTCACTTTCATTATCCTTATCATCATTACCATCATCATCATCATCATCATTACTATTATTACCTATGTCCTCTGAAGCCTGGGATCCTCTCTCTGCATTTTCAGCATCATCAAAAGTCTTAATGGAGTCATTCTGCCCAGAGCCCAGCTCACTGCCATTGCTGTTCTCAACATCTGCTTGTGGAGGTGCAGCAAACCCACTGCTGGGGATCAGCTGACCAGTTTCTTCTACGAAAGAACAACTTCAGTTTTAGTTTTTTCTTTTGAATTAGACCAATGCAACTTTTTAAAGTTTTCATCAAAAAATGGCAGATGAACATGTTTTGTTGGACTGAAGGGAAACACATATAAAATATTAATTCCCTTCAGAGCACTGTATCCATGAAAGTATTTTTTGTTTTATTCCAAGCAGTTTCAACTTCTATATCTCTGAAGAACTGAAATTCACACATTCATACATATGAATGTATTTTAAATACATTCATATTTCATCCAAGACATTTTTTTTCCTATAGATACACAGAGAATCCTCTACTGAGACTGTTTTGCATTTAAAATTCATAAAATTTGGTCCCCTGCAGCTTCTGATTTTCTCTCTTTTAATTTTCTTGTGCTTTAGCTGTTCCTCAAAGCACACACTTTTCAGTTCCTCTCATTTTCCATTGAGTCTTTGACTGTCTCTCCTTCAGCACCTTAATTCTGAGGAATCCCACAGATTTCTGTTCCATTGGCACCACTGTAGGTATCAGCCCACTCAAAATCTCAGCCCCTTCCTGATCTGATGGGTCTTGATGTGGCTGCAAATGGGCTCCTGGCCCTCAGCTGTCCTTGTTACAGTACCTTGACAGCTCTGGACTTTGGTGTCACCTCACATGCTGTGCTGCCCCAGTAGGAATTTTTGACTAAATATCAGTGAATTGCAGCTACCTCAAAAGAAATTCCTCCAGCTTCCTAGTAGGAACGAGCCCCCATCCCTCAAAACAGCAAACCCAGCAATGTCTTCTGGGATTTGTGCCAAAGAAAGACAGTTCAGCAGTTTAAAAACTACAAGATCTGCCTGTTTCCAGAATTCTTCCAAAACATCAGGGATTCTGATGTTGTTAAGAAAAGTGACAGAACGAAATCTGGTTTTTTGTGAAATATTCACTCTTAGCAGAAGAATGGATCAAGTAAGTATTCTGGAATTCTTAGAGGATCCCCACTCTGAATGTATCTTGATTTCTGACTTGGGCAAATGGGTGACCACCACTGATCCACTTCCCTTTTTGCTCTAAGGAAAAATGAACCTGGACCTGTTTCCATGGCTGCTGTTTGGAGGAGAGTGGAAGCACCCAAACCAGAGTCTTAATAAAGATTAGCATCCAAATTGCATTTAACAGGGATGGTGACAGACATCTACCTCTGCATTTTACTCATGTTTTCCCCTCTTTTGGCAGCAACTGCCTCACTGATCCTGGTTCAGTACCTCTCCCTCTCTCTGAAAGGAGAGTCTGAAACTGAAATTTCATAGTAAGAACACAAACATCACTGTGAATATAGTGAATTAGACCTAAGGAAAAACCTTCTCCACACACACTTTCCTACTAAAAAAGAGCTCACTAATTTACAACTCATGTAGAAGCTTTGGAAGGAGAAAAGTACTTGTGAAAGCATAATAAATAATGATAAATATATATGTGAATCTTTAAAATAAAATACAAACCCATAAAAGTGTCTGAAACAGAATTATAGGATATGTATCTTTTCCATTAAACCTCTACATAGTTATTTTAACTTTAAAAGGGAACAAAAAATAGGAGAACTGGCAAAAATATTTGGTCATGTATCTAAAATACATGGTTTTGTCTCATATGTAAGGACATTTTCTGTACTTAAAAAGTGTATTATGAGGCTTGCAGATCACATATTAATCTTAGCTTTCATTTTGTCCTCCTGTTAAGAAAGTTTATTACAAGGTTTGGATGCACTGACTTTCGTAAGTTGAAAAGCTGCAGACTGTGACTGCATGGAGAACTATTTCTGTAGCAGAGAAAACATTTACTACCCCTTTTTAAAATATAACCTACCAAGCATGTCCACATCACACAACAAAGTATGTTTAGATTTTTAAGAATTGAAAATAAAATCCTGATCATTTTAATGGTGATCAGCTGTTTAGAACAACATTTGGTTATGTAGTAAATCTTGTAACAGAATATAATTCTAAATGTAATATAAAGTAATTCTAAAATAGTACACTCATAGTTTATGTTACACCTAATAACCTCCCACTTATTCCTAAAGCAAGAGTAAGTTTGTCTGGGTTTAAACAGTGTATATTATTACCTTTGAGTCACTGACATGGCAGAACAAAATGTGTTAAAATACAATAACCCTTGTGCTTCTAATTCTGAAATCTGTTTAAAATTTCTAAAATGACAATTTTAATCTTGACATTTCAGTACAATGGTTTATACATGTGAAAGAAAATACTTTGTTTGTTAGTAATTTACACAGTAAATGAGAAGTTAAAATAATAAACAAGCCAGCAGAAAATTAGAATTTGAAATAAACTTTGAGGGGATGCTAACGATCATTATGGAACACTATGGAAAAATAAAATATACTGAAAATAGAAAATAAAAAGCTTAGCCATAGTTGTCTAAGGCATGGAAACAAATGCTAGTGTCATGGTGGACCACAAATTTCAAGCACTAGTTGCAAGAAAATTAACTTTGAAATGTTAATAATGACAACGTAGCAGTAAAGGATGGCACTGCAAGCAAACAGCATGAATGATACACACTGGGAATGGCTTTAGTGGACAAATCAGAGAGAAAAACAGATTCCCCAAATTACAGAGGCATTGGTAACAGTGCCTTCTGTACCTGAGAGTTCCAGAGGGAGCTCTGATGCCACCTTCTTCTCTGCCACGTTGTTGCTATCAAGGGTTTCTGACTGACACCCCACTGCGTCTTTCCCTTCAGAGTAACTATTCTCTCCTGCAGAAGGATTTGTGGTGTTGTCATCAGTGCTTGAGGTCACAGAGTTACTTTTATCCCCAACGACTGTTGCCTCTACAGTAAAACGCACAACAAAACTTTAGGGATGTTCTTTATTATGCCTTAGGATGTCATTTGGCATCATCCATAGAAACAACTTCAGCAGCTTTGTTTGATAATGCTGAAAAATAGTGAGCTTTTTCCTTTCCTTTTTTTTTGCTACGAGATAGTATTGTCTCAGAATCAAAGAACAAACCAATTGTGATGAGGAAAAAGTTAAAAATTATGTAATATGGCTTACTACAAACACGTTGGGCATAACCTGTGCCACCTGTACCTCAAGGCAGGGTATCTAGGAGCCAGCTGTATAGAAGTAGGAAAATTGGTGAAATTACTTAACAAGAACAACTCCAACATACAAACACACATGAACTTACAAATACCACCTATTACAAAAGTATCTTGGATAATCATACAGAGAAAGTATCACATTTAACACTTAGAGATTATGTGGGGTTCACTTCACTTAAATGGAGCTGTTAAAGCATAGGCAGTTTCTTTACCTTCTGTTTTCTCTTTTTCCACATCTTGCTCATTGTGTGTTTCCTCAATTTTATCCTGGTCTCCAGATTCTTCCTTGACTCTCTCACCATCTGTCTGGTCATTATCAACATCACTTTTGGCCTTTTCTGCTTCCTCATCTCCCGTGTTTTTATCTTCTGCTATTTCTCCTTTTCTTGCTCTGATAATGTCCAAAATTTCATCTACAATATAAAGTATGTTGTCAGCATGAAACAACAAACCACCTACAGAGCCACGGAGCACAAATAACATGACATAAATCCTGCTTCTGATGACGATAAACTAAATTTGATTCAAAGTGCAGCATCTATTCCCATTACATAAAATATTCCTACCATTTGCTGCAGAAAGGAAAGACTTGTTGTTGCCCCTTGCTTTGTTTGTAAGGTCTTCTGTCACATCCATGTGCCGATGAACTTCTTCACGCATCTCATCCAGGGTTTTGCATAGGTCAGCTTCCCAGTAATCCTTGTCCAGGCATTCAATTAACTCTGCCAGCTGGATCTTTGTGCTGTAGTACCAGATTTTCTTATCCTTCTCACTTTCTGAATCTTCCTCTCTGTAGTATAGGAGTATTTAAAAAATACTGATTTTAAAATATCTGGATAAATGACAAAATTACTATCAGTTGTTTTCTGCAGAGCGTGATTAAATGTCAGTATCTGAGTGTGAATAAACAAATTACATCGGTTATATGCACCCAATTATCAATATTCATTTCTTGTTTCTTCCCCTTTCTTCATCCCTTCGGTTCTCACAACTTCCTCAGGAAAGCTTTGAAGTCTCCTTAAAACTGGTTTGTCCAATCTGACAACAAGGTTCATTCTCATTATATTTACTATTACTGTAACCAGTAATTTACTACTAAGTCTGAAATAATTTGAAAGTCCATAATTCCATAATGGTAGTTTCTGACAGCATATTCAGGGAAGAGCACAGTTAGGGAATTCAAAGTATAGAACGTCACATTCATAAAATATTTTATATTGGCATCCTACAGCATCCACCTGTGAGAGCACCAGTAAGGGATGAGTTGTAATACAACCCCTTTGACAAGATCAAGGGATTTCCACATTTTTTTCCACAGTACCCCATGAGCCCAGAATTACTGGTGCCAACAGCACCTTAGCAGGGCCACGGACCCAAGGGAGCTCCATAAATACCACAGGTAAGAGGCTCCCCTGGAGGCTGCAGAGCACAGGGAGGATGCTCCAAGTGGTTCTGCAGCTTGGCTTGTTCCATCCTGATGAGCAGCAGCAGCCAGATCCGGGCTAGCACAAGCCCAAGCACTCCCTTCCACAGCACATCCCAGTGCTCCCCACACCTTGTGGGTGACACTGATTGCCCAGCCTATCCTTCACCTGGGCAAAGGAACTGAACTACTCCCTTACAGCACTGCAGGCCTGTGGCTAATGAGGATCCCAACCCAGAGTGCTGACAGCAATGGGCAGCTGACTGTAAAGTCTCAAAGATCTGCCCTTGTGGGGTTTGTTGCAGGTTCCTCTCTTACTGGTTGCCTTCCCATGGCTTATAAATTAAAAATGGCACAAATTGGCCTCAGGAATTCAAAAAGACAAACAACCTTACAGCAACTTGATCATTGTTGGTCTACTGCCTCCTACATGGTGTTTGTGAAACAATTAATATTTGTAAATCAAACAGAACACTAATGAAATAAGGTGGTTGTGAAGTTAGCAATGGCAATATTACTCAAAATTCAACTACTAACTTGTCCCAACCATTATTACAAAACTGACTTTTGGTTTTGATTATAAAACCTGGTGTATTGCAAAGAAATTTGCATCTCTCTCATAAAGGGCTTTGCTCATGAAAAGCAACTAATTCTGCTTTACCCATTTATTCCTCTAAATTGCCAACATTCCATTAGTTTTACCCACACCAACCTGTTAAGTTTGACAAGTTTTCTCAGAAAACAGCTCATTTCAGCAAGACTGTCACATACAACACACCAATATATAACAGCTGAACATCAACAATCATTTGACTCTATGGAATATTCTAGGTCTGTAAACTCCCATGTTAAAGAAAAATTACTGTTTAAACTGTTTCCTCCAAACCAAGAGTTATTTACTAACAACAATAGGAATGACAGCACTTTCATTCTTGGTGGTAAACAAAAGCCACAGAAGAGGAAGATAAAGGCAAACACCCAAAAACTAAGATGGAAAGGGAGATGAGAATGCAATAATAGGGCTTTACACAGTGAGAGGAAATAAAAGAATGTAACAAAATGCTTAAATAAAACGGACAGGGAACATGTGCCTTCTGAGCTTTCCCTGGCAAGTTTCCAAGGGAAGTGGCAAGTGCAAGACCCTGAAAAAGCAGCAGTTGTAAGGCTGCTCTGCTCCTGACAAACCTAACTGCAGAATATGATGCTGTTTTATTTCTTAACTGACCAAAAAGGGAACTTGAACATTTCATTCTGAACCCTTCTGTTGTAGCTGTCACAGGATTATTTGCTAGAGAGATAATGCCATTTATACATCCTCTTATATGACCTAGATATGGAACAATATGAACACTTTATATAGAATCAGAGAGTCACTTCGGCTGGAGAAGACCTTTGAGATCAAGTCAGACAATATTATTCTCATCTCTCCATGAGGGAAGGCTGTGCCTGCATCCATCTGCCAGACAAGAAGCCTGTATACATTGCTTCAATTTTGATGGTGATCATCCAAGTGTTTTCTTATTTTCATGTTTCTCCCCCCATTCAGCAAATCTGAGCCTGCTCCAGCTGCACTAATGGAGCCAGGGTATGTGTGTCACCTGAACACCCCAAGTAGCATCTGGCTTTTCCCTTCACATCAGCCCTTTCTATTCTAGGTTCGCAAGGTTTCATTGGACTGGAAAGCAAATAACTGCTGTTTTCAATTTCCCTGGATAACTCAAGAAAAAGCCTTCAACACCAGTAAAGATTTGTTGTACTTCAGGCCAGTAAACCCTGAGGCTCAGTGTACAGAGCTGAGAGAGACATCAGACTACTGAGAGTATTCTGCAGAAAGCACCTGGAGCTAATCCTTCCAACGTGTGATTTGAGTCCTGCCCATTAAAGAACTGCTAAGATAATATTCTGGAAACAGACAATGAGGTTATCCAAGAGTATTTTAATATGCTTCAACTTAATTTATACCAGGGTTTGAGTATAGAGTTTGTCTTGGACTGAAGGCTATCACAACATCAGCAAGAGAATTTCAGGAATTAAGAGTTTTCTATTGAAAAAGCACAGGCAGAAAATGAAATGGCACAAACTGGTTGGTCTGTGTGCTTACACCAAACTCATCTCTGCCCAGACTTCCTTCCAAGATTTGGATTGTGCCAGGGGAAGACTTGGAGTGCACAGCAGAAATCAATCCATGCACTCTATTTTGGCCAACTTAGATAAGACCTACATGAACAATTATATGATTCCAGCTAACTTTCCCTTAATGTCTTCTTGTGTTTACTAAAGGGACACGACTTTTAACCTCTGAAGAAATCAGAGGGGCCATCATAAAAAGCTGGAAAGAGGCAAAGCTGCACAAGGACCAGTTCCCGACGTTTTTCTCGCACAAGCCAGACAGATTTGCCAGCTCGGTGCTGGACAGGGCTGCTGAGTCGCCAGGGGACTCAGCTGAGTCATACACAATGTGAGAGGCCAAGGAGGGAGAAAAGAACCACATGACTATTTCCTACCTCTTTCAGCCTCCTTGGCTGACAGGAACTATTCACTAGCAGGCTGCAGAGACAAGTTCAAAGACTGATAAAAGCAACATAGAAGATGCTGTAAACTTTCATGTAAGGTGATAACAAAATAATTAGTACTAGTAGTAGCAGGTATTCCCTACATTCCATGATGATACAGTTGGAAGCTGAAGAATTCAAGAAATTGTTTAAAGCAATCTATTCAAATTAAGACCCAAACTCTTGTTAATTAATTGTAGAAAATAGAGGAGGACCCCCTAAGAACATAACAGCATTACAAATCTTGCAGAAGAAAAGCTGAAGCTGCTTTTGACTGTCGAGGAAGATCCATACAACTCAGGAATAACAATGTGTGTACCATTTCTGCTATCAAAATGAAAGCCAAACAGTGTTTCATTATCTTGTTTCACAGATAATTGATAAATCCAAAGCATCTCAGTATTTCTATAAACTTGTTAAAACACTGCAGCAGTTTACTAGGACAATGCAAGTCAAAGTCTTTCCTGAGGTATTAACTTGCAGAAATAATCTTCACAAGTAAAAAAAATGCAATTGACCCAGAGATATCATCCTTAATTTGTAAACAGCTTGAAACAAAAACCTTGGGAATTAGTTTGCTCTTGGCCTGTTTTTTTGTTTTAATCTTGTTGATATTTGCTCATGAGGAAACCCCTTCAGTGTCCACTTTTCCATCTTTATAAAACAGAAGAGGTGGAAAGAGAAACAAAGCCAAAACGGTGGGTTTAAACAAGTAAGTGATTGAAATGAAGGTATCAGGGAATAAGTTACAAAACCCTTTAAAAGGTAGGAAAACCAGCAGTAGGTTGAATTTATGACATTTAAAGGGGGAGAGAGGAGAAGAAATAAAAAGCCCTAAAAACCCTTTTGAGAAACAAAACCACCAAGAATTTAGGATTTCAGTTCTATAATCCTACTGGGCAGGATTTCAAATCGGTATTTGTGCAGATTATTTTTAGATCTATTAGTTTCCTCTGATACATTTGATCACATGGCATTGGGGAATATACTCTATTCATTTTAATAAAATTGATATAATAATATAATTTCATTAATCTCAGGTTTTAGCTTTTGGCAGTTATCCTTTAAGTTACCCTTCAGTTATCCAAGATATTAGGTGTGGTTTGGTCTTGTTCAGTATGTAGATATACAGAGATAGATAGATGGATATGCAAAGCAGTTGAGTTCACAATACAGCATGCTTACTGAATTTAAAAACTGGAAGTACAGAGTTTAATGTCTATGTGAGTTATTACAGTTGCATTTACTTGGAATTAAGTTGTGTAGTACTTGTGCCCCCTTATGAAATAATTTGCCCACAGAACACCTCAAAGGAATGCAAAACATTGGGTTTTTAAAAACTCAATACATTTAACTTCTGAAGATGTCTCTTCTAGTGCAGTTAAAATTACTACCAATGTGCTAGAAATAACACATGCAGATTTCAAAGGATCATGAAGTACCTGCAAGATTCATTTTAGTTTGAAATATGTTGAAGTATTGCCTGTATCAAAACCTTCTGAACATCAAATAATCCACTTCACTGGGAAAAAACATTTTCACAGATCAAGTTTGGTTAAAAATAATTACTTATCTGCCCACATACAGGGAGGAAACAAAGTCTGCCTATTTATCTCAAAATCAACTCCTGGGCAATCTGGATTTTTTAATGTTAATTCCCAGATCTCTGCCAGTACAGGAGAGCACTGAACACAAACCCATCTTTAGAACAGCCTTTTCCTCAAGAGTTTGAGGGGAAATATACAAAAACCATGCAGTGGAAACCCTAAGTTACTAAAGAACAAGTAACTAGAGCAAAAAGAATCCCAGTTACATGTCCTTCACAACGAGGCTTTTTGTGAAAATCAAAATTTCAACACATTTTCTGAAAACAAAAGGTAGGAAGTTCTGTATGAGGCAATGGAAGAAATGGAATATCCACAACTTCAGGTGCCCATCACATCCTGATGAACCACCTGAATGATCCACCCCTTACTGTGGAGCATGTGGCTGAGTATAAACATGGAGAGTATATATAACTAAAAAAGAGAAGAGTATAAAAGATTCCCTGCATGCTTTGAAAGGTTTCTTGACACTACTGCGACATTTATAACCCAGAGAAACTAAAAAAGATCAAACATGGATTCTTTTTTTACAAACATGAAAGAAGAACACAGGAAACAGAGCAGAGATAATTAACACTTAAAGCATCAGCTGACAATACCACAGAGAAACAGCCCCACATTTTAAAGGAATACCATGAGTCCTTAGAATTGTCTTCTTTGCAACATGTAACAACATCAGCAGACCTCACAGTCCCTTTTAAACGTACTAGATACTATCTTAACATTTACTATAGCCTGCTTTTTGTGAAATCCTGTAAGGTATCCAGCTGTGGTTTATTTTCTTTGTAACACTGAATGGAAAACTGTGTTTACAGAGCTCTGGTAAAATCTCTATTTCTCCTAATTTAACAATAGCACTGATTTCACGTAAATATTATTTCTCCTCCATTATAAGAACAATTAGGTAAGAACAGTCTTTTATGAGAAAACCAACGTTTTGTTATCTTCCTGTGAAAAACGTAGGAAGTGTTTGTATAATTTCAGATTCAACTTTTCAATGCCCTCACTAGTAGCAGGGTTTGATTACTATTAGTATTTTCAGGTACATTTGTATCTTGAGACTAACCAGTAACAGGAAATCGTGTGAAGCACACGCAGTACCTCCCTTGAAGACAGGCATGTCTTGTTGATTTTCTCTGCACTACAGAGATGTTCAAACACAACATTTTCTGCATTTCTAATAATGGTGAATCCCTCTGAGCATCTCTGAAAGTTTCAGCTTCAAAGGCAGAGCATCAAACTGGTACCAGAACTTGGCAGCCAAACATTGCTTAAGCAGGTGACAGACCACAAGTAGTGTCCTCCATACCGTGAGATCATAAAAAGAATCAAACTTCTCTTCGGTAGCTTTTACAAGAAACTGGGGAGTTCTCATTAAAATTCCCTTTGTTTTCCTTACATTCATGTGTTTTAGGCACATTAATATTAAGCCTGAGGCCCTTTTTTAATTTCCTTTTTATGTATAGATTATGAGAATATTAATTTTGGATAAATATGGATTATTTACATGGTCTTCAGTAATCTCCTCACAAAACAGCAAGCAACGGCCTTATCTATAGAAAGAACAATTTTAAGATGGCAACAGCAATTTACAGGATGTATTAAAAACACAGTATTACTGTTCAGAAATTATCCAATGATTAGTTGACTTACATGATGATTCTCCTGTTCAGGAACCAGTATTTCCGCCTATGCCTGTCATATCCAATAGGTTCATGTCGGATGTATGGTTTGTTTTTTTGGATTTCAGCCACACAGTCAGTCACTCCAGGCACCTTATGTGCCACGCAGACCTCGCACTGCCACTCGTCTTCTGGCACCTCCTCAAGAGGGGGCTTCACGCACTCCAAGTGGTACACGGCCGAGCAAGTCTCACAGCAAAGCAAATCCCCAAGTTTGTGACAAACCCTACAATGATCATCATACTGAATAACACCTTCTGACATTAACTCCTCACGTGCAATGTTTGTGGTAAGAAACTGATCCACTAAGAACTGCAGAACTTTGATTTTATTCTCTACTGGTCCATAAGGATAGTCCTCTGTCTCTTGGTAAGGAAGAACATGATGGTATTCCTTGTCACTCTCACAATATACCCGCAGAACCTCTGGCCACGTCATTCCATCTATGAAATACAAAGTGGAATTAACGCTATCTTTGAGGTCAGCAGGTCCAAAGGTAGTATTTGAAGTGTCTTCTTCCCGTAAAACTGCTTTTAACAGCACTATATGCATCTCTGCCATAAGTGTGCACTGCTCTTGACTTACCAGAGCAGCACAGAAGTCCTCAAAACGAAAAGGAGAGAGGCGCAAAACAGTGCCAAAGTTCCTCAGTACCTCATAGATGGCAGTAACATTCATTATATGCTCACTAGGCACCATTAAGTCCTCTGAGGATTTAGGAAACTCCAAGGGTGGGATATCTTTTTCTTCCAGAATTGGAGAACGAGGACGATGTGCTCTTTGTCTTCTCCTACCTGGAATAAAAAAAACAACAGTAAGAATTTTGCTGTTCACAGGCCCACATGTTTAAACATCTATCACCAATCACTGCATTAACATTCTGAACTAATTCAAATTAAGGCTTCACAAGCTTCACAGTTACATAAATGTGTTAACTCAGCTAACCATCTTATACTTTAACTAACAGTACAAAAAAACAAAACACAAGGTATCTGAAGTTTTGCTTCAGACACATACAGGAATTGCATTTCCCATACAATATACATCTACTAAATCTTTAAAATGAAATCTAGAAATGTAATTGTTTAAACTACTTAAAAAGAAAGACATTTCCTGCACCCAAAATATTAATTTTTTCTCATTTATATTCAGCATGACTAGTTTAAACTCCAAACTTAAAGCATCAAACAGATATTTTGTATTAAATTATTGCAAGTTATTTTCCTATTCAGCAACAGTATCCAGGAAAGCTCATTTCAAACAGATGTCTTAGACCATCAATTTCAATCAAATTAAAATACAAAAGAGAACTTGAAGTGCATTGCCCACTACTTTCTAACTGGAATATTTCTCCTGGCTACCTACAAACCAAAACCAGAAGGTAAATGTGATGTTTTACGAAAAGATTTCAAAACTTCTCAGTTTTTCAAAACAAACAAACAAAAAAACCACCCCCAACCCACCCTCATGCTTCATTAAAACACAGAATGAGGAGGCAAAATTATTCAAGGACAAGCTTACCAAAAAAAGCTAATCTAAAGAGCTGTTTTACTACCTAAAAGACACTGAGCATAATCAATTCAGTCTCAGATGCTAATTCAGATAAGATGCTACACTTCCTTCCCTTTAATTCCACTATCCTTGATGCCAAGCAGAAGGAAAACCAAGAGGAAAGTTTTTGTAACACTACCTGACAGATGAAATACTTTAATCTTTTATCAAAATAACCAGCTACATGCAACTATTTCTCAGCTACCAGTTAAAAGTTTGAGATGCACTCATTAAACTTATTTCCCTCTAAACAAAAAACAAACAAACAAACAGAAACAAACAAGCAAAAAAAAAAGTTGAGAAAATATCATAAACCATCACCTAGGTTTAATCCAAGAACTAAGATGAAAGTTGGTTTTAGGTCCTCATACTAAGCATACTAAGATTCTGGTCAAAAACTAAATTTCAAAATTATCCACTGTCCAATGAGAAGTGTCAGCTGGATGCATTTAATTCACAGAGAAAATCCAAAGGAAAACTGCAGTTGTCCATAGCAGCCATTTCCCACACACACTTCATTAAAATGGGACATATATTAAACTTTGTACTGAAGAGTGACACAACCAGCAGTCTGGAATTTTAAGATTCACAATCATATTTTCTTGACCAAATTCTGCAAATAACAGACCTCTCCAAAAACTAGTTCAAGGAAATTAAGAGATAAAGTGAACTTTATCTCAGCTTGGATGTTACCATTAAGAGGAAATGGTTCTCTGTGGCATTTTTCAACCCACCCTATTCCCTTTGATACTCCCAGAAATACAGAAAATAAATCTAATATGGGAGAAGACCAGCTAAGGCAGATCCTGCTGAACCCTGAAACACCATCATTAAAACTTTAAAGCATTGAAAAGGGGAAAAAAAAAAAGTTACCAGAAAGAAAAGCTACTCTAAGAAACATCCTGATGCACAACAAATGATTCCAGAGAAATAAATCAACCCTTAGGCTGGCAAGAGGGCACCAGATGCAGCTCTCCCTTTCAAAGGTTAAAGAATGAAATCTTATGCAAGAAATTACACACCCAAACAATACAGAAGATGAACTGCAAGATGTTTCCATTACAGAAGTAACGGGTCAACATCATCTGTGGATAAAAATAACTTTCCAAGTTTAGTGAAGTTTGAGTTCTGACTGTGGAAAATGAAAGAATGCTTCTATGACTTGTCCAACAAGCCTCTGCACAAATCAGTGGAAAATGTTTAATCATGGCAAACACACAAAGACAAAGGAGTTTCACAGCCAAACACAAAGCAAAGTGTTCTCTAGATTAAACTCAACTTTTTTATCACCATGATCCAAAATCATATATGCATAAGGCACAGCTGGTTTATTAAAAGATCTCAAAGCAAAAAAAGACACATTCCCACAATAAACTACTTCAGAGTCCTGAAGCTTCCTTCAACATTGCAGTCCCAGTTGGCCATGCAAGACAACACCACCACCACTGAACAGATATTCCAAAATCACTGATGGCCCTCACAAAGTCCAAATATCACAAAAACCCGCAGAACTATCAACCAGGATTCTTTCCAGTGTTTGCAACTGTAGCAGAAAAAATGTGTCTGTCCCACAGTAAAGCCTTCAAACAGCCCTTCAGGAAAGGGAGCAGCAAGGACGTTAACCCTGCTTTACCTGAATTAATCAGAAGTGACAAATCCCCCCAGGAATTTTAGACAAAGATAAACCAGAGTGAAGGAATACTGCTGAAAAGAATGGACTCCAATATACCAGTTTTGCTGATGTCTCTTACACAGGAGATAACCATGGTATGGAATCACAGAAATCATTAAGGTTGGCAAACACCTTCAAGATCAAGCCAATCCATCAGCCCAGCCCCCCAACATGTCCTCAAGTGCCATTTCCACACCTTTTTGAACAACTCCAGAGGAGGTGACTTACACCAGTTTCCCAAGCAGCCTGTTCCAGGGCTTTATAACCCTTTCAGTGAAACAAAGTTTCCTAATATATAATCCAAACCTCTCATGGTGCAAGGAGGCCATTTGTATATTTGTCACATGAAATTAATATGGAAATTAAAAAAAAGAACCTTAAAACAGAGCATTCCTAGTATGTTCTGAAGAAGTTCATCTCTAACACTTCCTCTTACAAAGAAAGCACATTGGTACAATTAGAGATCTAGAAGAAATCAGGATACAAATATGTTATGGGATACAAACATGTCAGAACAGCATAATAAAGAATTGTACTTTGGTGCAAGCACAATGTAACCCTGTGGAGGCATTAGTCACACCATTCCATCTCCTACTTAAATCAATTTATGTATTTTCATGTTTGCTTTGGTATAAAGAATAGAAATTACAAAAGCAATAGTAAAACAGACAATAGGAAAAGCACACTGCATTATAAAATATGTGCTTCGTTTGTGTTAGGCCACAGAGTTGCAGCACATATTGCACACCTCAACACTCCCCATCCACACTGGAAACCACACACCACAGCTCAAGAGCTCAAATAATTTTTCTTTTCGGACACTGAACTGCTCCAAACAATTCTAAACTAAATATAAACTGGTTTCCAGAGCTAAAAAAGGCAAGTATTCAAAGATGCAGAATATTTAGAAAGAAACTGTATTCTTCTTGAATGACTTGATGGCACAGTATTTCAAATTTCTCTACGCTGGCTTTTTTTCTTTCCAATTTCACTTTCAATTTGTTATTAATATTCTCTGTACTGGAGTTGAAGAGAATTTGAAGTTGAGAAGAGAATCACAAAGTTTGATTTGGGAATTCAGAAACTCCAAGCAATTTGTGCTTAAATGTATACTGACCAATACATCAACTGGGATCTCAAGAAACACTCAGACACCTCTTAAAAAATCCTCAAAAGCCCAAACCAACAAACCCAAGCAGTCTAATAATCTCCAGTGAAAAGGATGGACATTCTCTGCCAAGATGCTCATAAATCTTGAAGCGCTGTAAGTGGCTGCTGAACTGAAATTAAAAGTGCAGGTCAGTGGAATATGATATAATGATATCAAAAGTGCTACGTCTCTTTTTGGAGCTGAAATGTTGGTATTTTACTGGTTGAATGGATAACCTTTCTTCACTGCTGATTTCTCAGTGTGCTGACAACCCACAGAGCTCCCCTTGCTTCAGAGCAGTTCCACCTCCTGTGTGAAGGTTTTTGAAGATCACAGTCCATGTTTACCCAACTGTGCCTCCTAAACACAAAATCCCTCAAATGCTGAAAAAGGTCTTCCTACCATAAACATAACCAATTTTTCAAGCTCTTCACTTTCAAAGACAATCTTCTTTTTCATGAGGAAAGTGGACCTATATTTAAATTTGACATTCACTGGTAGACACAAAAACCCCACAACCCAACAAAGAACTCTGGCCACTTCAAAACTTTATTTTGGTTTAAATTACTATAGAGATACTAGGATTTGACAACCTCTTTTAAAATTTGTTGTCATTTGTCAAGGATTTGGGCCCCCACAGGGAATTTTTCTTTCAAATAGAAATTGCAGTATGTACTATTTTGTTTATCCCCAAAACCATCAAGAGGATTGCAGAGCAGGTGCACTGGCAGCTTACTTTTCTTTTAAGCACCACCACTTGACTGACCAGGCTTTAAACTGAAACTTCATGTAACTACTCTCAATTCAAGAAATCTACTCTCAATTTACCCACACTGAAGTTTCCCAAAATGTACTCAAGTTTCATTACATGCAAATTGGATACTTCTGAAATAGTTTCTGCATATTAACAAAGTCTGAATCAAATTTCACCTCTGAGTTTGAGGCAGTACAAAGGCAGAAAATGTCCACTTCTACACCACTCAAATTCCATAGCTATATTTGGAGGAAAAAAATTGATTTGCCAACAGCCTCCTGCTGCCACAGCTGGACTATTGACAGGAGCCAGATCCCCTCGAGTGTCAGCTCCACATTTCTATCTAGCACAAGCTTCTTTTAAATGGCAAGTCCTTCACTGGTTGTCTCCCCAAGTGCTGAAGCAGTCTGCAGTGGTTACCTGTCCCTGTTTTGAATTCTCTAGTTGAAGAGCTGCCTGTAATTAAGATTAAAGGGTAAACAATTCTATTCCCATGGCACATTTAAATATAGATACTGATAATTATAGTCTACACTTAGTATAATCTACTAAAATAATTTATATTACTAATATTTAAGCAAACACACTAACGATTTTTGAAATAAAATGAAGTTACTCAAGTAAAAGTCTGAACACCCAAAACTAGAATTTACTCAAAAAACTCAAACCATTGCTTAATTTTTTTTTTTTTACTTCCATCTATTTAACCTACTTGGTTCAAATGCTGACCCTTTCAGAATTTAGAAATGAAACAGAGTTTAAAAGGACCAAAACCCTTGTCTCTATTTTCATTCACAGACTGAAAGAAGAAAAGAGAAAGTCATATCTACTCTTTACCTCAGGAGAATACGGAATTTAAAACTACTTTAACCATCTTCAACACATCTGCTGGTTTATGTAAACAGAGTATCTGAATTAACTATAGACATCAGTATCCAGAATACAGAAAGATTGTATCACAACTAAATATGCCTTTCATGCTCTTCAGCTTTAGTTGTATTCAATCACCATACACGTGTAGGCCAACAAAAATCATCAAAATCCAGTTTTGCCTTGTCTCACTCTTACTCCACATCCCTCCCCTGCAGAAAACACAGCCTTTCAGCTCAACTTATTTCAAATATTGGACTGGTGGACAGAGGTCCTTCAGAACAAATACTGTGCCAGAACCACTGTCTTGTTTAAACAGGGACAGAGCAGTGGTTGCATTGGTCTGACCTGAAAAATAAATACTTGTTCCAGACTCTCTTGATTTGCAAGTTCTCAACTAGTCTCATTTCTCTTCTCTAAGAACCTTCCCTTCCTCATCATTTCTCAGCACTTGGGTCCTCGAGCTCAGAGTTCCTGCTCACAGCTGCCATGGAGAAGATAAACTTGGTAGAAGCATTAGGGAGAGAAAAGAGACCAAGGAGTTCCAGATACTTCAGCAACCTGTCACAGGAGGGGGGAAAATAAAGAACAAACCCCCAACCCTCCAGTCACATTCCACTAACCAATCCCAGAAAAGACTTTCAATTTTCCCAAAAAAAAAAGACTTAAATTTTGGCTTCAAGTTCCACAAGCCAAGTCAAATCACACTCCTGTTACATGAATGTCCGTCTTTAGTAAAGTAGGACTGGGCTGATTTTGTTTTCCAGATCGTGAGTCACTGCAAAAACTTCTCAACATAAAGACCAGCTGGCAGTTATATATGATAACTGGAAGCATGAGCACTCCTTAGAGAAGACGCCCTCTCTGACATTTTCCTTCCTCCTGGAAACTTTGCCTTTTGACTGCCCTCAAACTCCCTGAGACCCTCCTATTTTGGTTTGGTTTTAATAAACACACACTTGCTGTCCTATATTATTGCTTTGCACCAGGAACGTTTCGAATGGGACTGCATAGCAACACACAAGTTTTTGTTAGATATCACTGAGAAAACTGGAAACAGCTGATGAAAATGTGTAAGAGAACCTTTTTTTGTATTTTTTCTTTCCTTCCACAGCAGAATGCAGAAACTGGATAGAGCTGCATGTTTGCCACAGCAATATCCAAACTGGTTCTTTAATTAAAAGTCAACCTCTTGGGAGAACGTTTGCTCAGCTTCCACCAAAGAAAAAAAAGCAGTAAAATGAATGAGTTTAACATAAAATAAGAATATATTATGAAAAGCAGTGCCAAAATAGAAAAATCTAAATCTTTTTCTTATAATGGGCTGAAATTAAAGACTTTGACTTTTACAAAACACTTCTTTCCCTTTGAAAAATGCCAACATGACAATCACGTTTCTAATAATCACAAGTCATACAGTCTCCAGAAAAACTTTCTGAAAGAATAAGATGCATTTGTAACTACTTGTAGATGCAGCTCCAATTTTAATATTTGCTCTGCAATAATCGTATCTAACCCAAATTTATTTATTTTGTCTGGAGAACAGAATAAATAAGATTAAACTTAAAAACTAAGCCAACATTAAAAATGAGGCATTCCAAGCACCACAAAGCTTTGGAAGTTGAAACACAAATGAAAAAATAACTGGTTATTAGGCTAGATCCTGAGTGCACTCACATTATACAAATTCTCACACGTATTCCTAAGTAAAGTTTGACTCCTGCCTTGGCTTGTACAAAAGTAGGTCCTGATATTCTTTTAAAACAGTGTAACTTTTGGCTGCTGCTTTTTTCAGTTTGCACACCTGTCAGCTGTACACTTCTAAATCAAACTAGGATTCTCGACTGATTTGACATTAAGAATTTAATTTCTCAGCATTATAGCCATCAGCACTCCCTCAGGAGCCAGGAACACAAATCCTTCTATATTCTACAGCATCATTTTAACATTGGGATAATTAATACAAGACAAGCAGCAGATGAGATCACTCTGAGAAGGACTCAGAGGCACAACCCTTTTGTGCCTAGAACCCAGGCAAAGAAAAAAAACCAACCAAAACCACAGGTAGCACTAACAGAATGATTCTCAGGAAGAGTTAAACAATTTCTTGGGACACACTCAGGATAAGCTGTAACTAATTTCAGAAGTTAGTGAGCCCTGAGAGCTGGCCCCAAACTACTAAAATCCACATTTATTGACCTTACACCTGTTCCATGCAACACACAATGAGCACTTACAGAATTTTACTGCACATCTACAAAAAACGTTTGCACAATAAAGTCATCTGCAGCACATGAAATTATTCTACCTTTTACAACACTCACACTTGTATAGGGGCGAGATATTTGTGCCTAGAGCTTCTGAGATGACTGAAGTGACAAAGCTCTCTTCAGATAAGCTGCCAATTTACAAGTCAATAGAGCAGGATCAGCCCCAGATTTACTCCTCTGGCCTTCTACACAATTTCACTGTTAAGACCCATCTTCTACATTTTTCATGACTGGCATGGTGAACTAGTGATCGTTCCCTCTAGAGCACAAATCAAAGTGCAGATCACTAAATGGTAAACTAAGAGCATGCCAGGTTTAATTTAGAGAAGAGGGTACCCCAGGTAAGATGCTTGGGAGGCTGGTAAATCTCACATGACAGACAAAAGAGGCTGCATATCTTAATGTCATATCTCAGCGTCTCCACTTAGACAATTCTTCAAGAGCATGAAAACGTGTTCAGATAAAAAATTACTACAGACACACCAAATGCAGCACCTGGTTTCCAGCTAAATCCTTTCACTCTGAAGATAAAAGCACACTGTGAAGTAACTGGTTAACAGAAGCAATGGTCAATCACTGCAAATGCTCAGACTAGCAAAACCCATCTAAAGTATTATTTAATGTATTTTAAGATAAATATTTTGGCTCCCAACTCCAGTGTTGTGCATTTGCTTGTCTGACACACTGATGATGATCTCAGCTGAAATCTAAATGTATAGCTCTTCCTAAAACTAGTTTTCCCGGTTTCTGATGAAGAAAAACCAAGAAACAAAAAATGAAGGACTTACAGGCATCTTGATTAAACCCGTCTCACTTTTCAACATATGAAAAATACTTAGTAACTATAATGCAACAGTGACAAACCTCAAGCAGAATTTACAGTGGACAGAGAATGGCAAAAATGTTTAGTGATACAAGATACAGAGGATACCTGTCCTAACAGTTCATCCATCTTCTGGGGATGCAAAGGGGTGAGAGGGAAGGGACATTACACACAAAAAATCCTTCTACCAAAAGAACATCCAGCAGAAGAAAAAGAAATAACTGTTATTCACACAGTATGTTTTTAATGTACCATAAGTAAGTAGTATATTAAAGATATTTTTTCTTTTCTATGATTTTGCTTCTTTAAATAGTTTAATAATATTATTTTATATTATAACAATATTAATTTTACTATCATATTATAGTAGAAAGTACTTCTACATCTAAATTCAAGATGAAGCATAAGCTCCCCATCAGAACACAAAACCTGAGGCTTTCTTGGCCAGAGACATTGGTCTGTGATCTTTTAATTCATTGTTCAGCTAAGTTAGAAAAACTGTCCCCCACTTAAGTGGGATGTGATTTACGTGTAAAAGCTTGGTTGGCAGAAGTTTGTCTGGGATGGCAATTATTCAATACTCTGCTCTCAAAAAGTCTTCAGCTCCTAAGACTATATCCTGAAAGTGGTTGTAATTCAGGTTGCACCGACTGAGGGAAGACAAGAGGAGGATTGTTCATCATCTCTTCTGGTAAAAAACCTGCACAATTCTGTCAGGAGGCAATTTAAGCCAAGGGAGGAGACACTCCTTCAAGCCCTCCAGCTCAGCACAGGAACTCTGCCACTGTGTTACAATTTGACTGGCTTGAAAACAAGGAGATGAAATAATCCCACCTGTACCTAAACACATCTGAGGACCAACTCCGGCTCAGAGTGCACCCCAGTCAAAGAGCTCTGGAGCCCCTGCAGGAACACTGGAGACACAACTCTGCACCCCTGCCCGGCTCTTACCTCCTCTCTGCACTGGCCCCCAGCAGACAGAGAGATACTGCTGAGAAATAAAGCCCTTCCTTGTCTATCAATGCTGCTCTCGTGTCCAGCAGCTCTTGCTGGACTGTGACAAGACTGAGATTTCCATCAGTGCCACCCCTGCACAGCCACGCTCTCAGAGCAGGTGTTTGTCCAGGATGAGACATGGACTGAGCTGCCTGAATGAAAAGTTTGTAGTTTTTTTGTAAAAGGGCAAGAGAGTATCTGTGAGAGAGGGAAGAAGGGAGGGAGACCTTTAGGTAAACACTGAACTAATGAGAACCACCAGTAAATTGCCAAAATAACAACACAAATGTTTTAACTCTCAAAAACTCAGTATAGAGCAAAATCACCTATGGATAAAAATGCTTACACTGACACTTCTCTCAAGAAAGTTAACTGAAGTCATCCAGATCAAGTGAGAAATAAACATATGAATTATTAAAATGGTTTCAGATACATCTAAATACCACATAAAACCTGTCTATGCTTGTACAACAATGTACACAGACCTATCTTCTGATTTGCCAAAACACTTAGCACATTTGAGAAATGGCATACACCTATTCTCTGCAGAACTCATTTTAAACCTGGATGCTCATGTAAAAAATATTATCCTGACCTAGTCAGCTAAAATCATAAAAATATTATTTCCCTGATATAAGCATTCCCAAAAAGAGTAATAAAAATTAAAGTTATCACAACTAAGCAGAAAATGGAGAGTTAAAAGTCAAGAGAGCATTTTGGAGCTTTTTTCTTCTGTGAAGCCAGATCTCAATCTTTGCGTAATAAATATTAAAAAATTTTCAATTTGATTGCAGGACATTCCTGCAACAGGTAAACTAACATCTTTAAAAAATTATCTCTAAACAGATTTAGTAATGTATGTACTTATTTTGATTAATTTCGGTTCTTGAGCATTTGGTCATAAGTTTAAAATATATGTATAGGCAAATACACAGGGCTTTTTAAAGTACTATTATGAAGTCACAGAATAAGCCGGTATCATTAACTCACCCAAATAAAGACAAGTGACACATCTAGCAGCCAGTATTTCCCCTTTTTTAAAAGTCATCAGCTACCTACTCAAGACTACATTCCTTTTTTAATTAAGATGCAATGCATTCACACCAACAACCTGTTCCTCCCCTCTTCCAAACTGGCCAAATACTCGTACAACAGCAGTGTCTGCCATCCTGTAGCCCAAATCATAGCAGATTACCTCTAAGTTGAACTACTCTCCTGGTTCAGAGACTTAAAAAAAAAAAAAAAAAAAAAAATCTAAGCTTGAACTCCATTCTGGGATGAGTTCAAATAAATCCAAAGTGCTTAAGTTTAAATAAAAGAATTTTTCAACCTTGGTGAATGAACCAATTAAGGACAAACAGAAATGCAGGCCTTAAAAATTTCCCACTAGAATTAAAAAATAATCACTATCATGTTTAATGAATTTTAACCCCAATATGAATTAATCTATATATCTTAAGATAAATGCCGTATTCAAACGCAAGACTTCTGACTCAACCTCCACCTTTTAATCTTTGTATTGAACTCAAACTACGTTTACATCCTTGCAATGAGGCCCTGTGCACTTTTCCCCAAACTATAACAATGCAATCTCCATTTTGAACAATGCACCTCATTTCCCTCCTTGGAAAGCTACTTTTGTCTTAAAGCCAGTAAATGCTGGATCCAGTTAGAGCTCTGATCTCAAGAGCATGAAAATCCTCAGTGTTTACGGTTTTTTGGTCTTTTAAAGCCGCTTCAACTTACATGTGCTTCCTTTCCTTTCAACATTAAGTTGTATTTGCAAGCACAAGCCAGCTTTTCCTGAATTTAACTGAAAGGACCCCTCTGCAAGGTATGCCTCTCGTTTCCCTTGTTTTTAAATTTAAAGTGAATGCTCCACACACTTATGACATTGTCTGCAACACGTCCTGGGGGATCGCGCATTTCTGCGGCCACCAGGTTCCTCACATTTGCAAAGCATCCCCTTGTTCCAGCAAGTGCCGGCCGCCCTCCCTGCTCCTCTCCGTGCATGCGTTTGTGAGCATCTTCCAATGCTCCCAACGTCCCCGGGGCTGCCAGTGGTTATTTGCATACCCCTCTCCCTGGGAGTGCTTGCGGGCATCCCTCACATCCTCGCATGGGAGCGCGGACCGTATTTGCCAATCTAGAGGGAGCATGTGGGGTGCCCTCGACTTGTTTGAGTTCGCCCACGGACTCTCTACCTGGGGTGCTGCTGTAGGTGCTGTGGCTCCTGAAGCTGCTCTCAGTGCAATAACTGGCATCGTCCTCATCCTCCATCTCTTCGGGATAGTCAGAGTCGTCATCGTCCTCCTCTTCCATTATCTCCTCCTCCTCTTCCTCCTCGGAGTCCTGGTTATCCTCGGGGTCTCCCTCCTCCTCCTCCTCGGACACCATGCTCTCCTCCTCCTCCTCGCTCTCATGATCGTCGTACACCACTTTGCTGATGCTCCTCCTGGACGAGGCAGCCCTGCCTTGGCTGTTGCAGCTGCCTCCTGCGCCTCCTCCTCCCCCTGTTCCTGCCGCCCCGGCCCTGCCCCTGCCCTTACCGCCGCTGCCTCCCCCACCGGGGGTGCTGCTGCCGCCGCCGCCCGCCTTCCTCTTGCCGCCCCCCCTGGGCGAGGCAGCGGCAGCGGCGGCGGGCGACGAGGCCTGGGCAGCGCCGGCTCCCTTCTGCTTGGGCCCCGCCGTCTCCGCCTGGGCCGCGGCCGCCCACCTGCCGCGGCTGCTGCCGCGCTGCCGGGAGCGCAGCCCGCCGATGGGGC